>JAANDG010000967.1:0-31486 GCA_036852015.1 Pelodera strongyloides | reverse complement strand
GGCAAGATCATTTTCAACTGAAACATCTGCCACAGGTTTTCTCGATGAAAACCGTGTGGCAAGATCAGTTTCAACTGAAATACATCCTGCCACAGGGTTTTCTCGATGAAAACCGTGTGGCAAGATCAGTTTCAACTGAAATACATCTTGCCACAGGGTTTTCTCGATGAAAACCGTGTGGCAAGATCAGTTTCAACTGAAATACATCTTGCCACAGGGTTTTCTCCATGAAAACCGTGTGGCAAGATCAGTTTCACTGAAATACATCTTGCCACAGGGTTTCTCGATGAAAACAGTGTGGCAAGCAACTTTCACCTCAACCGTGTGACAACTGAAATCTTGCCACAGGGTTTTCTCGATAAAAACCGTGTGGCAAGATCAGTTTTCAACTGAAATACATCTTGCCACAGGGTTTTCGATGAAAACCGTGTGGCAAGATCAGTTTCAACTGAAATACATCTTGCCACAGGGTTTTCTCGATGAAAACAGTGTGGCAAGATCAGTTTCAACTGAAATACATCTTGCCACAGGGTTTTCGATGAAAACCGTGTGGCAAGATCAGTTTCAACTGAAATACATCTGCCACAGGGTTTTCTCGATGAAAACCGTGTGGCAAGATCAGTTTCAACTGAAATACACTTGCCACAGGGTTTTCTCGATGAAAACCGTGTGGCAAGATCAGTTTCAACTGAAATACATCTTGCCACAGGGTTTTCTCGATGAAAACCGTGTGGCAAGATCATTTTCAACTGAAATACATCTTGCCACAGGGTTTTCTCGATGAAAACCGTGTGGCAAGATCAGTTCAACTGAAATACATGTCTTGCCACAGGGTTTTCTCGATGAAAACCGTGTGGCAAGATCATTTTCAACTGAAATACATCTTGCCACAGGGTTTTCTCGATGAAAACCGTGTGGCAAGATCAGTTTCAACTGAAATACATCTTGCCACAGGGTTTTCTCGATGAAAACCGTGTGGCAAGATCAGTTTCAACTGAAATACATCTTGCCACAGGGTTTTCTCGATGAAAACCAGTGTGGCAAGATCAGTTTCAACTGAAATACATCTTGCCACAGGGTTTTTATGAAAACCGTGTGGCAAGATCAGTTTTCAACTGAAATACATCTTGCCACAGGGTTTTTCTCGATGAAAACCGTGTGGCAAGATCAGTTTCAACTGAAATACATCTTGCCACAGGGTTTTCTCGATGAAAACCGTGTGGCAAGATCAGTTTCAACTGAAATACATCTTGCCACAGGGTTTTCTCGATGAAACCGTGTGGCAAGATCAGTTTCAACTGAAATACATCTTGCCACAGGGTTTTCTCGATGAAAACCGTGTGGCAAGATCAGTTTCAACTGAAATACATCTTGCCACAGGGTTTTTCTCGATGAAAACCGTGTGGCAAGATCAGTTTCAACTGAAATACATCTTGCCACAGGGTTTCTCTGAAAACCGTGTGGCAAGATCAGTTTCAACTGAAATAATCCTTGCCACAGGGTTTCCGTGTGCAAGATCAGTTTCAACTGAAATACATCTGCCACAGGGTTTTCTCGATGAAAACCGTGTGGCAAGATCAGTTTCAACTGAAATACATCTTGCCACAGGGTTTTCTCGATGAAAACCGTGTGGCAAGATCAGTTTCAACTGAAATACATCTTGCCACAGGGTTTTCGATGAAAACCGTGTGGCAAGATCAGTTTCAACTGAAATACATCTTGCCACAGGGTTTTCTCGATGAAAACCGTGTGGCAAGATCAGTTTCAACTGAAATACATCTTGCCACAGGGTTTTCTCGATGAAAACCGTGTGGCAAGATCAGTTTCAACTGAAATACACATCTTGCCACAGGGTTTTCTCGATGAAAACCGTGTGGCAAGATCAGTTTCAACTGAAATACATCTTGCCACAGGGTTTTCTCGATGAAAACCGTGTGGCAAGATCAGTTTTCAACTGAAATACATCTTTTTGCCACAGGTTTTCTCGATGAAACCGTGTGGCAAGATCAGTTCAATGAAATACACTTGCCCAGGGTTTTCTCGATGAAAACCAGTGTGGCAAGATCAGTCTCTGAAATTTGCCACAGGGTTTCTCGATGAAAACCGTGTGGCAAAATCAGTTTCAACTGAAATACATCTTGCCACAGGGTTTTCTCGATGAAAACCGTGTGGCAAGATCAGTTTTCAACTGAAATACATCTTGCCACAGGGTTTTCTCGATGAAAACCGTGTGGCAAGATCAGTTTCAACTGAAATACAGCTTGCCACAGGGTTTTCTCGATGAAAACCGTGTGGCAGATCAGTTTCAACTGAAATACATCTTGCCACAGGGTTTTCCTCGATGAAAACCGTGTGGCAAGATCATTTCAACTGAAATACATCTTGCCACAGGGTTTTCTCGATGAAAACCGTGTGGCAAGATCAAGTTTTTCAACTGAAATACATCTGGCCACAGGGTTTTCTCGATGAAAACCGTGTGGCAAGATCATTTTCAACTGAAATACATCTGCCACAGGGTTTTCTCGATGAAAACCGTGTGGCAAGATCAGTTCAACTGAAATACATTGCCACAGGGTTTTCTCGATGAAAACCGTGTGGCAAGATCAGTTTCAACTGAAATACATCTTGCCACAGGGTTTTCTCGATGAAAACCGTGTGGCAAGATCATTTTCAATTGAAAATACATCTTGCCACAGGGTTTTCTCGATAAAACCGTGTGGCAAGATCAGTTTCAACTGAAATCCATGATCTTGCCACAGGGTTTTTTCTCGATGAAAACCGTGTGGCAAGATCAGTTTCACACAGAATACATCTGCCACAGGGTTTTCTCGATGAAAACCGTGTGGCAAAGATCAGTTCAACTGAAATACATCTGCCACAGGGTTTTCTCGATGAAAACCGTGTGGCAAGATCATTTCAACTGAAATACATCTTGCCACAGGGTTTTCTCGATGAAAACGTGTGGCAAGATCATTTTCAACTGAAAATACATCTTGCCACAGGGTTTTCGATGAAAACCAGTGTGGCAAGATCAGTTTCAACTGAAATACATCTTTGCCACAGGGTTTTCTCGATGAAAACCGTGTGGCAAGATCATTTTCAACTGAAATACATCTTGCCACAGGGTTTTCTCGATGAAAACCGTGTGGCAAGATCAGTTTCAACTGAAATACATCTTGCCACAGGGTTTCTCGATGAAAACCGTGTGGCAAGATCATTTTCAACTGAAATACATCTTGCCACAGGGTTTTCTCGATGAAAACCGTGTGGCAAGATCAGTTTCAACTGAAATACATCTGCCACAGGGTTTTCTCGATGAAAACCGTGTGGCAAGATCAGTTTCAACTGAAATACATCTTGCCACAGGGTTTTCTCGATGAAAACCGTGTGGCAAGATCAGTCTCAACTGAAATACATCTTGCCACAGGGTTAACCGTGTGGCAAGATCAGTTTCAACTGAAATACATCTTGCCACAGGGAGGTTTTCTCGATGAAAACCGTGTGGCAAGATCATTTTCAACTGAAATACATCTTGCCACAGGGTTTTCTCGATGAAAACCGTGTGGCAAGATCAGTCTCAACTGAAATACATCTTGCCACAGGGTTAACCGTGTGGCAAGATCATTTTCAACAGAAATACATCTGCCACAGGGTTTTCTCGATGAAAACCGTGTGGCAAGATCATTTTCAACTGAAATACATCTTGCCACAGGGTTTTCTCGATGAAAACCGTGTGGCAAGATCAGTTTCAACTGAAATACATCTTGCCACAGGGTTTTCTCGATGAAAACCGTGTGGCAAGATCAGTCTCAACTGAAATACATCTTGCCACAGGGTTAACCGTGTGGCAAGATCAATTTCAACTGAAATCCATGTTGCCACAGGGTTTTCTCGATGAAAACCGTGTGGCAAGATCATTTTCAACAGAAATACATCTGCCACAGGGTTTTTCGATGAAAACCGTGTGGCAAGATCATTTTCAACTGAAATACATCTGCCACAGGGTTTTCTCGATGAAAACCGTGTGGCAAGATCAGTTCCAACTGAAATACAGCTCGCCACAGGGTTTCTCGATGAAAACCGTGTGGCAAGATCAGTTTCAACTGAAATCCATGTTGCCACAGGGTTTTCTCGATGAAAACCGTGTGGCAAGATCATTTTCAACAGAAATACATCTGCCACAGGGTTTTCTCGATGAAAACCGTGTGGCAAGATCAGTTCCAACTGAAATACAGCTCGCCACAGGGTGTTCTCGATGAAAACCGTGTGGCAAGATCAGTTTCAACTGAAATACATCTTGCCACAGGGTTTTTCTCGATGAAAACCGTGTGGCAAGATCATTTTCAACAGAAATACATCTGCCACAGGGTTTTCTCGATGAAAACCGTGTGGCAAGATCATTTCAACTGAAATACATCTTGCCACAGGGTTTTCTCGATGAAAACCGTGTGGCAAGATCAGTTCACTGAAATACATCTTGCCACAGGGTTTTCTCGATGAAAACCGTGTGGCAAGATCAGTTTCAACTGAAATACATCTTGCCACAGGGTTTTTTCTCGATGAAAACCGTGTGGCAAGATCAGTTTCAACTGAAATACATCTTGCCACAGGGTTTTCTCGATGAAAACCGTGTGGCAAGATCAGTTTCAACTGAAATACATCTTGCCACAGGGTTTTTTTGTCGATGAAAACCGTGTGGCAAGATCATTTTCAACAGAAATACATCTGCCACAGGGTTTTCTCGATGAAAACCGTGTGGCAAGATCATTTTCAACTGAAATACATCTTGCCACAGGGTTTTCTCGATGAAAACCGTGTGGCAAGATCAGTTTCAACTGAAATACATCTTGCCACAGGGTTTTCTCGATGAAAACCGTGTGGCAAGATCATTTTCAACTGAAATACATCTTGCCACAGGGTTTTCTCGATGAAAACCGTGTGGCAAGATCAGTTTCAACTGAAATACATCTTGCCACAGGGTTAACCGTGTGTCAAGTGAATACATCTTGCCACAGGGTTTTCTCGATGAAAACCGTGTGGCAAGATCAGTTTCAACTGAAATACATCTTGCCACAGGGTTTTTTCGATGAAAACCGTGTGGCAAGATCAGTTTCAACTGAAATACATCTTGCCACAGGGTTTTCTCGATGAAAACCGTGTGGCAAGATCAGTTTCAACTGAAATACATCTTGCCACAGGGTTTTCTCGATGAAAACCGTGTGGCAAGATCAGTTTCCAACTGAAATACAGTTGCCACAGGGTTTCTCGATGAAAACCGTGTGGCAAGATCAGTTTCAACTGAAATACATCTTGCCACAGGGTTTTCTCGATGAAAACCGTGTGGCAAGATCAGTTTCAACTGAAATACATCTTGCCACAGGGTTTTCTCGATGAAAACCGTGTGGCAAGATCAGTTTCAACTGAAATACATCTTGCCACAGGGTTAACCGTGTGGCAAGATCATTTTCAACTGAAATACATCTTGCCACAGGGTTTTCTCGATGAAAACCGTGTGGCAAGATCATTTTCAACTGAAATACATCTTGCCACAGGGTTTTCTCGATGAAAACCGTGTGGCAAGATCAGTTTCAACTGAAATACATCTGCCACAGGGTTTCTCGATGAAAAACCGTGTGGAAAGAAATCTTGCCACAGAAAACCGTGTGGCAAGATCAGTTTCAACTGAAATACATCTTGCCACAGGGTTTTCTCGATGAAAACCGTGTGGCAGATCAGTTTCAACTGAATACATCTGCCACAGGGTTTTTTCATAAAACCGTGTGGCAAGATCAGTTTCAACTGAAATACATCTTGCCACAGGGGATTGAAAACCGTGTGGCAAGATCAGTTTCAACTGAAATACATCTTGCCACAGGGTTTCGATGAAAACGTGTGGCAAGATCAGTTTCAACTGAAATACATATTGCCACGGGTTTTCCCGTGTGGCAAGATCATTTCAACTGAAATACATCTTGCCACAGGGTTTTCTCGATGAAAACCGTGTGGCAAGATCAGTTTCAACTGAAATACATCTTGCCACAGGGTTTTCTCGATGAAAACCGTGTGGCAAGATCAGTTCAACTGAAATACATCTTGCCACAGGGTTTTCTCGATGAAAACCGTGTGGCAAGATCAGTTTCAACATGAAATACATCTGCCACAGGGTTTTCTCGATGAAAAACCGTGTGGCAAGATCATTTTCAACTGAAATACATCTTTCTCATCAGGGGTTTTCTCGTTTTCTCGACCTGAAAAACCGTGTGGGCAAGATCAGTTTCAACTGAAATACATCTTGCCACAGGGTTTTCTCGGAAAACCGTTTGTGTTTTTCAACGTAAAACCGTGTGGCAAGATCAGTTTCAACTGAAATACATCTTGCCACAGGGTTTTCTCGATGAAAACCAGTGTGGCAAGATCAGTTTCAACTGAAATACAGCTTGCCACAGGGTTTCTCGATGAAAAACCGTGTGGCAAGATCAGTTTCAACTGAAAATACATCTTGCCACAGGGTTTTCTCGATGGAAAAACCGTGTGGCAAGATCATTTTCAACTGAAATACATCTGCCACAGGGTTTTCTCGATGAAAACCGTGTGGCAAGATCAGTTCAACTGAAATACATTGCCACAGGGTTTCTCGATGAAAAACGTGTGGCAAGATCAGTTTCAACTGAAATACATCTTGCCAAGGGTTTTTTGTCGATGAAAACCGTGTGGGCAGATCATTTTCAACTGAAATCCATTGCCACAGGGTTTTCTCGATGAAAAACGTGTGGCAAGATCATTTCAACTGAAAACATCTGCCACAGGGTTTTCTCGATGAAAACGTGTGGCAAGATCAGAAAATACAGTGCCACAGGCAACGTGTGAAATTCAGTTTCTTGCCACAGGGTTTTCTCCATGAAAAACGTGTGGCAAGATCATTTTCAACTGAAATACATCTTGCCACAGGGTTTTCTCGATGAAAAACCGTGTGGCAAGATCAGTTTTCAACTGAAATACATCTTGCCACAGGGTTTTTTCTCGATGAAAACCGTGTGGCAAGATCAGTTTCAACTGAAATACATCTGCCACAGGGTTTTCTCGATGAAAAACGTGTGGCAAGATCAGGGTTTCAACTGAAATACATCTTGCCACAGGGTTTTCTCGATGAAAACCGTGTGGCAAGATCAGTTTCAACTGAAATACAATCGCCACAGGGTTTTTCGATGAAAACCGTGTGGCGGCAAGATCAGTTTCAACTGAAATACATCTTGCCACAGGGTTTTCTCGATGAAAAACGTGTGTGGCAAGATCAGTTTCAACTGAAATACATCTTGCCACAGGGTTTGAAACCGTGTGGCAAGATCATTTTCAACGAAATACATCTGCCACAGGGTTTCTCGATGAAAACCGTGTGGCAAGATCAGTTTCCAACTGAAATACATCTTGCCACAGGGTTTTCTCGATGAAAAACCGTGTGGCAAGATCAGTTTCAACGAAATACATCTGCCACAGGGTTTTCTCGATGAAAACCGTGTGGCAAGATCAGTTTCAACTGAAATACATCTTGCCACAGGGTTTTCTCGATGAAAACCGTGTGGCAAGATCAGTTCAACTGAAATACATCTTGCCACAGGGTTTTCTTGATGAAAACAGTGTGGCAAGATCAGTTTCAACTGAAATACTTGCCACAGGGTTTTTTCGATGAAAACCGTGTGGCAAGATCAGTTTCAACTGAAATACATCTTGCCACAGGGTTTTCTCGATGAAAAACCGTGTGGCAAGATCAGTTTCAACTGAAATTCTGCCACAGGGTTTTCTGAAAACCGTGTGGCAAGATCAGTTCAACTGAAATACATCTTGCCACAGGGTTTTCTCGATGAAAAAACCGTGTGGCAAGATCAGTTTCAACTGAAATGAAATACATCTTGCCACAGGGTTTTCTCGATGAAAAACCGTGGGCAAGATCAGTTTCAAAACTGAAATACATCTGCCACAGGGTTTCTCGATGAAAAACCGTGTGGCAAGATCAGTTTCAACTGAAATACATCTTGCCACAGGGTTTTCTCGATGAAAAACCGTGTGGCAAGATCATTTCAACAGTGAAATACATCTGCCACAGGGTTTTCTCGATGAAAACCGTGTGGCAAGATCAGTTTCAACTGAAATACATCTTGCCACAGGGGTTTTTTCGATGAAAAACAGTGTGTGGCAAGATCAGTTTCAAACTGAAATACATCTTGCCACAGGGTTTTCTCGATGAAAAACCGTGTGGCAAGATCAGTTTCAACTGAAATACATCTTGCCACAGGGTTTTCTCGGATGAAAACCGTGTGGCAAGATCAGTTTCAACTGAAACACATCTTGCCACAGGGAAACAGTTGTGGCAAGATCATTTTCAACTGAAAACATCTTGCCACAGGGTTTTCTCGATGAAAAACCGTGTGGCAAGATCAGTTTCAACTGAAAACATACTTGCCACAGGGTTTTTCGATGAAAACAGTGTGGCAAGATCAGTTTCAAGTGAAATACATCTTGCCACAGGGGTCTAAAACCGTGTGGCAAGATCAGTTTCAACTGAAAATACATCTTGCCACAGGGTTTTCTCGATGAAAACCGTGTGGCAAGATCAGTTCAACTGAAATACATCTTGCCACAGGGTTTTCTCGACGAAAACCGTGTGGCAAGATCAGTTTCAACTGAAATACATCTGCACAAGGGTTTTCTCGACGAAAACCGTGTGGCAAGATCAGTTTCAACTGAATAAATTGCCACAGGGTTTTGCCACAGGGTTTTCTCGATGAAAAAACCGTGTGGCAAGTCAGTTTCAACTGAAATACATCTTGCCACAGGGAAAAACGTGTGGCGATCAGTTTCAACTGAAAATACATCTTGCCCAGGGTTTTTCGATGAAACCGTGTGGCAAGAAATCATTTCAACTGAAAGTGTACAGTTTCTGAAATATCTTGCCACAGGGTTTTCTCGATGAAAACCGTGTGGCAAGATCAGTTTCAACTGAAATCAATCTTGCCACAGGGTTTTCTCGATGAAAAACGTGTGGCAAGATCAGTTCAACTGAAATACATCTTGCCACAGGGTTAACCGTGTGGCAAGATCAGTTTCAACTGAAATACATCTTGCACAGGGTTTTCTCGATGAAAACGTGTGGCAATGATCAGTTTCAACTGAAATACATCTTGCCACAGGGTTTTCTCGATGAAAAACCGTGTGGCAAGATCAGTTTCAAATGAATACATCTTGCCACAGGGTTCTCGTTTGTGGGCAAGATCATTTTCAACTGAAACATCTTGCCACAGGGTTTTCTCGATGAAAACCGTGTGGCAAGATCAGTTTCAACTATCAACTGAAATACATCTCGCCACAGGGTTTTCTCGATGAAAAACGTGTGGCAAGATCAGTCTCAACTGAAATACATCTGCACAGGGTTTTCTGATGAAAACCGTGTGGCAAGATCAGTTTCAACTGAAAATACATCTTGCCCAGGGTTTCTCGATGAAAAACGTGTGGCAAGATCATTTTCAAACAGAATTACATTGCCACAGGGTTTCTCGATGAAAACCGTGTGAAAGATCAGTCACAACTAAAATACATCTTGCCACAGGGTTTTTTCGATGAAAACCGTGTGGCAAGATCAGTTTCAACTGAAATCCATGTTGCCACAGGGTTTTCTCGATGAAAACTGTGTGGCAAGATCAGTTTCAACTATCAACTGAAATACATCTTGCCACAGGGTTTTCTCGATGAAAACCGTGTGGCAAGCAAGATCAGTCTCAACTGAAATACATCTGCCACAGGGTTTTCTCGATGAAAACCGTGTGGCAAGATCAGTTTCAACTGAAATACATCTTGCCACAGGGTTTTCCCGATGAAAACCGTGTGGCAAGATCAGTCTCAACTGAAATACATCTGCCACAGGGTTTTCTCGATGAAAACCGTGTGGCAAGATCAGTCTCAACTGAAATACATCTGCCACAGGGTTTTCTCGATGAAAACCGTGTGGCAAGATCAGTCACAACTGACAAGATGAGTCTAACTGAAATACAGAGTGCCACAGTTGTTTTCTAGTGGAAAACCGTTTGGCGAGATCAGTCTAAACTGAAATACATTTTTCCAGTGTTTTCTGTGGACAAGTGCAAGATTTCTGGAACAAACCAACGGCATCTTGTTTAACTAAATAAAATAAATATTTAGTTTTTAGATTCACTATTGTTTCTATTGTCTGTATTGGCTTTTGTTTGTATATTATTCTTGATAACTTCCGTACGTAAATGGAGGTGGTTTCTTTAGCTGAGTGATATACCGTTTTAATAAAACATCACGTTTAGATTCGTGCGTGCTTCAACGCACCAACCAAGACCCCTGGCTCAGTTAAGGCTCAGTAAGGTTTCTGAAGCAAATAAGAATGAGAAAAATATTGTGACAAGATATCACTTACCAAATCCGAAGAATATAAATAGTGAAATCACAGCGTTTTACGAGGAAAGAAAGATATTAGTGGACATGAACCACTGGCTTACCACCAACGACTTCTTACCCAGTGAGAATCAAAGAAATTTTTTTTTATTAAATCACACCAAGTGTGCCAACTCAAATGTCGAAACTCAACAAGTGTACTATGGGCAAGCAGAATCCCGTCATTAATAATGATCCAGATACAACTTTCGAAAAATTGTTAATACTCACCAAAGACTTATTAGAAAATTTAGTACACAAGATAACAGGCAAACAATGGATAAGTAAAATTCACCGGAAAGGGAAAATGTTCGGTAAACGAACTCTCAAACTGAAACTCTGGAGAGACTAGCTAAATAAAAGTAAGTGAGCAAAATAAACTTGTTTGCTCGCTTACTTCTCTCTGCCGTGGAGAAGACGAGATCTAAACATTTTAAACTCCAGAAGCGAGCATTTCCAAATAACACATCATTGAACATCAAAAGTGTAGGAAATAGGACTTTTAGGCATAGTTTTCGATTTTAGAACTACATTGCTAAGGCATTTCAAATTCAAACTGGAACAACGGCCAGCAATTGACTATAGATACGGACAACACAAAAATACCAATGAATGAATGAACGAATAAACCACTATGGCGGTATGCACGAACGCATTAAGAGGGGGATCACGCGAATCAACGATACAAATTCTCACATCCGGCAGTCTACCGCTATTCGTACACACGGCCACAGAAGGCAAAACTGTAAAACAACACTTAGCCACTTAGCACTATGATGCGCATGCAACCATCATCAAAAGATGAGGGAAACCCCTCCAAGCAAAATACTCTTCAAAATCTAGAAAATCATAAACCTGGCTAAGAACGGCCATTTGATTAGTTAAACATTCAAACAAAACACCTGACATCGAGTAAAGAAAGTACTAGAAAACAAGATGGTACAGTAAGGAGGCATCTAAAATTCAAGCAAATATGGGATGTTACATGTGAGAATGGAAAAACAGAGAATACATGGTTAAACCAGATCAATGTTAATATTGAAACTTGTAATCAGAAATCAGGGCATAACAGGGCACAAATTTGAGCGTATTGAAGTTAGCTACCGTATGTTTGTATATTAGCTGCCGATTTGTAAGTACCAATGATACGTTTCCACAAATTATATAAATTACGCACAGATTCATGCCCAATGACCATGCCCAGAGAATTGCTCTAGGCCACTGAGATCTAATTGTAAGTGAAGTAAACAAAAACAACGCAACCGGTAATTAGTTTTCTAAAGAAAATATGTATTCTAAAAACCAAACATGGTTATTCTAAAACAAAATATGAAAAGACGTAGTGATCACATCCATAAGAAACTATAACTAACAACAAGCTTGGCCCCAGAAGAAGCAAGCGCTGATCATATAAAACAACAACAACAAAACAACAGGACAAGATACCGACTCATTATCATTAGCAAATTAACACTCGTGACTCGACTCGACCCAGTGAACCTTACTCGAATACAACATGACAGGTACACACCTACCTACTACCACCCACACAATGACAAAGGTGGCTTGATAAGCATTCGCCAAGTAAACCAAAACAAACACAATATAGAAACCAGATGCGTTCGCTGAATGCCGCATAACATCAAAATTCAATCTCTATTCAAACTAGTTACCTTGAAATTCGGGTAGATCAGCTTGGTTCCTTTTTGCCCGAAATTCCGGGTCCCGTTGCCACAAAGCGCCACGCAACGGGGTTGTTAGTGAGGCTTCGCACCTTTTCCGCGCGATCCTCCCGCTTGTACGTCGGGGGGTCTCGTTGGGAATCGGGTCCGGGGCAAATCGGGCAATAAGCGATGATGGAGTCATGAGCAACTCTGAAATAAATACCATTTGCATACAGTTAAGAAACTGCAATCATGACATATAACCAGTGCGTAAGTGAAGACGGTCCGGGCGAAAGTCCAAGTGTAAGCAGATAAAAAGACGAACCTCCCTATCTATTGCTAAAACCTAAGATGCAAATTAATCTTCCCCCTGTTTCATCCACGTCTTCCGGCTCAGTTTTTACCAGTCTTCTCCCCTATACTCTACTCGAAATCTTGCTGAAACGAATAAATAAAGATAATAAATGGAATAAGCATGTGTTATTCAGATCGGATTGCGATATCTAAACGGGAAAAAGAAAACACATTCTAGGCCTGGCTGGAGCCGAGCACACAACCTCTCGCTCAGCCTCAGCTGTTTACTTTTTAATCCCTTGCCAGCTGTCGCATGAAATAGGTAAGCAGAACGTTAATCGTCGTAAAAGGGTAACTACCAATACAAACCGCAAAAGAAAACTCGATTCCAATCACGCAAGTGGCGGGAATCGAAACTTTTCAAAACGCGAGCAATGTAATAGTAAATAGTACTCACGTCATAGCCCGAATAAAGGTCCACAGCCTCGTGAAATTGTCCCATTTCCATTATATTGTTCTCATCTTGGATCGTGTCTTGTTGGGATCGTCCACTATCGGACAACATAGAACTGTAATCAAACGTACACAAATAAAAGAACATAGTTTGCGTGAAAATAACCAAAATGATAAACTGACGACACACATGTTAGCAAAATAGTACGCACCTGGAATTGAAACTGAAATCATCGAGCAGAGCACTGGGCTTTGAGGATGACTCATTTTCGTTGATATTCTCGTCTGTTTCCGTTTCAATAGCATCACTAGAGGTTTGACGCGGAGTGGATGGATATGAGCTGGAAATGGAAACAAGTTAGCAACGCACATTATAATACAGCTTAAGGCATGCAATATGTTTTGAAATGCGTCCCAGGCAACATAACGGTGATGCGCCTTTGGTAATAACTTAATGAAAGAAAAGCAAGTCGACGAATGCTATTTCCGCTAATGCAAGCCCAAGAGTTCGTTGTCATAAGTAGCTAATAAAAAGTGACAGAAACACTCGGGCTGAGTCACGCACTTGATCAAGATTCATATCTTAGCCCCATTAATTGGCAAATGAACCGGAACATATTAGCATACAACTATCCACCTTATAAGGTCGTTAGCCGTCGGGCTCGGGTCGTTCGAAACAGCAGTCTTCTCGCTGGTTAAAGTAGAGATAAAGAGCGCAATTTCTTTCTTCTCCGTTTCCTTCACAGTGCTCTTCTCCATATTGATTGCCGGCCTATATTAAATACAACCCATAACTTGCGTGCAACCGACGTAAAAATATAAAAATTACAAGCCATGGCATTATTACGAATCATTAATATAAACTACTGAAAATGGCGGAACTTAAGTAAACGTTTGAAACTATTCTCAAATCAGGCACACATCTGTCCATCTGTCGGGTACCTCAATTGTAGACAAAATCCTTCATGAGCGCTATACTTCACCGACACCGATGAAAACAAATTTAAAGCCATACGATATATCACGAACAACCCTATATTATAAGTGCATCGCAATTATGAAAAAATGTGCTCACTTGTCACCATTCGGCAAATCATTTGAACAAGAACAAGATATGTTCATATTTTCGTCGGTCTCAACCACTGTGCTTGCACTACGACGTGGAGTGCACATATACGCACTGAAACTGATAGTTAGCATGTTACCATTTTTGCGATACACTGTTATGGTTACAAAAATCAGTGTAGAGTTGTATAAGTGCCGTATGAAAAACACTCTAACGCTACTAAGTGGCAAACGCACAGTAATCGAGCACTGCCCACCTGGCTATATCCCCGGGGCTTGCAGACTCTGACGCGGCAGTTTTTGCGAACGAAGGAGTAGAGATGAAAAGTAAACGTTCCTTCTTCTCTCCAACCATTTCTTTCGCATTGCTCTTCTCCTTCCTCGTATAATCTTGGGGTACACCAGTATCGCTCAGTGGCCTGTAAACCAATCCATACATTATATAAATAAAGACATAAACCTGCGTGAAAAAAAAATTACAAACCATCACACGATTACGAATACTACCAGAAACTATTCTAATTAGGGGAACATCAAAAGACAACTAAGACTAAGTCTAAGAGCTCAGTTCTGACAGACATGTGGCGGCAGCATGACTGAGCTGGCCATTCGATCATGAGCGTGATGTATTTCGCCGGGCCAGAGGAAAGACATGAGTCATAATCGAAAGCACTCGTATGATAATAGAAATCAGCCACAATACAACATACTAAGCAAATAATAATTACAATTTTTTCAAGAACTATGAAGTTCAACAGGAGTATCAACAAAAATAGTACTTACATGCAAATCTCAATCTCTTCACCACAGGGCACGGTCAGCGTCTTTGAAGTTGAACATGATAAATTCATGTTCTCGTCCGTTTCTACCACTACCACGGAATTTCCTTGAGTTGTCGACGACAATGTACTGAAAGTCACACCTAATTAGAATATGACTATGGCACACAACTTGGTGCAATCCGGTCCTCCAGGGTCCAGACAAAAGGGTGCGGGCCAGCCAAAAAGTAGCGTTGACTTAGAATGAGTTAATCGATCATGGCGGATCGATTGATAATGTTTTTATCAATCAATAGGTCATCGATTTGTTGAATTCGTCAACAGAAAATTGGAATATTTCGCTTAAGTTTTAAACTCCTGAAGTATAGATAAAACTACAATATGAAAGAGCATACTCTTTTCTTCACCTCATTCAGTATACATGGCTAATGGCTTTTCACGTATAGCTGGTTACCAGCTACTAATTGATAGAAAGACACATCGTAGCACACTGTCTACGGTCTACCTGCTAGTAGCGATCTTCCCCTGGCAGGCGAAGTTAGACGAACGCACAGATTTTGCACTGGTGGAAATAGAGCTGAAAAAAAAACAAAGTACTGAACGAGTAATGACAAATCGGTTATGTGCTGCCAAGAGGCAAAATCGCAAATTTTGAGCAGGGCAGAATCTAAGTGCTCAGCCACTCACGTTCTGATTTGCGCCAAACAAATTAGACAATTTAATATAGAAATAAATGTACCGCTCTCTGGATCTTGCCTTTCTTTTCCTACTTCTGCGCAGTAGATGATCGGAAGTTTGGGCATGGGCTAACATTGCCCGATACGTTGCCGCTATCCCCTAAATAAGAATAAATTAGCCAAAGACACAAAAACCCACATATCATAGTCTAAGCCAACCGGAGCTCACCGGCGAACCACCTCCGGAATTAGAAAGTGGCTCATTGCTAAACCACCTCCCGATTAGCATATTAGGCATGGCACGGCAAGCTCGGAGGTGGTACAAGAAAATAGCAAAAGTGTAAAAGATATATAGTAAAAGACCAAGTGATTCAAATATAGTGCGTACTCAGTAAATAATATTCAACTAACCTCCTTAGCGGCTTCGGCCACTGTGATGAGTGATATCCTGATCCTGGTTAGTGACCTCGCATACGAAGGGACCACTTTCAAGACGCGGTGGCGCAAGGAGTAACGCGTCTGTGGTGCTTCGGCCATTCCTGCACTAGAAAAATAATGGTATTCTTTTAAAGCGACGTAACGAACGGTTTTTGAAAAGAATGAACAACTGCATTCCCATGCTGCCCATGCATCATATGCATTATGCAAATGAGAATTAAGAAAGGAAAAAAAATCGACATCAATTCGACCCCCACTTATGTTAGCATAAATTCATAGGAATAGGAATGCCGCTACTTGAGATAAGTATCATCATGTGAAGGAAACAGAATGTGGTGGATCCGTGGATCGTGAAGCTTCCAGTGTTAGTGCTAGTGCTATAATTACAAGCTGCACGGTGCACGCGCAAAAAAAAACTAGATATTCTAGAAGTTTAATTAAGATCCAAAATGAAGAGAAAAAACACCGTGTCAACAGAACCATCAAATATCGGCCACACCTACGCAAAGTCTTGAAAGTCATACCAAAGATGATAAATGATAATTATTGATCAAATCTCAAAGGGACAAGGTCAGGAGAGCTCGAATAGCTTCAATGCGTAACCTCAAGAAGGGCGTTCATAGCGGCTTTTATTCCAAAAGTAAGGCTGCCTACGACTTTCCAATTTACAACAACTAACCTTTAATAAGCTATCAGGATCTAAATCTACAGGATCGTCAACCCGCGTTTATATAAGCTCACACCCACAAGGATCATATCTAGAATTCGGGTTTCTAAGTTCATGCGGCTTAGACTCTAAATTCGGCTGGGAACAGATCACCACCTCGTAGGAGGGCCCCAAGTTGGACACAGCTTAGACTGACTGGAAAGACTGAGAACTTACAAACTATCTAAATTAGCATTCGTATAAAACGAGCCATCGCCGCATCATAAAAAAATGTTCGAGAAAAAAATTTATTATCAAAAAAGGTTTCGCAACTTCGTGCCTAATTACTGTAGTTAGTGTACGTTCAATCATATTTGTACGGTAATTTGCGCATGTTATTGGTTTCCGAATAAAATATTCCGAACGAACAGCGGCGGTAACAGCGCCGGTTACTTTGGGAAAAAAAAAAAGCCTTTTAGATAAAACCCGATTACTTAAAAAGAAAACGTTATGTGCCAAATTCTTTCAAAAAAAAAAAAAAAAAAAAAAAAAAGCCATCGGAGAATTAGATTCATTTGAAGATGCTCGGAATTATTTTTGGTCAATATGCTCTAAACCGATTTTTTTGAGTATTCTATACTAAAAATGAAAGAGGCATCCTTCTGTTTGTAGCAGGAATCGAGTTTGTTCTCCATTCATCTATATTAGCATCCGCTATGAATCCCCTTCACAGATGTATAATCACTATAAATTATAAATTTGTTCGAGTGGACTCAAATTCAAAAAATTGTTGCGCACACAATTAATAAAATTGGTTTGCGCTAAGTTCTAGTTATGGTTCCCAAACTTCATATCCGTTGCCAGTAACATTGCAAGGCTTTCCGTTAATTATAACCAGCTTGCTCAATCGACCAAAGATATAAAGAGACCAAATTGCAACGACCATAAAAAAACACGGAAATTAACTTATCTCATTTATTCATTGAAAAAAAAACCAGCTCAAGCAATAACAACGAACAATGTGCGGCTGATAGACGACAAAAAGTACTACCAAAAAAAAAACAGATAACAACAACAACGTCAACAACAAACAAAAACAGTAAGATGGACCCCTATCGTAGATATATTAGAAATCCTAGAAAACCAATCCTTCAAAAACAGCGTTCTCGGTGAGTACTCGCTAAAACAATTATAACGAGGAATCTTCTGAATAACTACTATAAAACATGAGAACAACAAACTACTAAAGTACATCGACCTCTGCAATCAACTAAATTTCTTTAAGCTGCATTCTTCTGTGATTTCTTCTTCTTTCTCATTGTGCTGGCTCGCTTCTGAAAAAAAATTATATAATGGAAGAAACTCACATAAATGGCGCTGTTCACAAAAAGTCCAAATATGATCATCGTTTGCCAAGCACAGTTTTACCCGGTCCTAATAATTCATAATTTACACTTCAACCTCTATGTGAATACGTCTGTAACATAGGTTAATTAACAGTCTATTGTGAATACGTGCTCACTGGCAAAGGTATACCCTGCTATTATCATAGGTTAATTAGGACAGGCGCTCTGTATTAGGGGACAACATTTGATTGGAGCTAAAAATGAAGATCCCCGACTGGATGGAGATTCTACATGCTTAAGTCTATGTGTGATGATTGTATGTCTGAATAAAGTGGTATTCACAAAAAAAAAATATATAGTGTGTGTTACTGCCTTACACAATTTGAATAAACATGAAATCGAGTTATCCCCTACCAATTGTATCTCCCCTGCCTCTCCGTCACTGTCCGGCTCATCTTTTATCGTAACTTCCTCCACGACCTTCTTTTTCTTCTTTAGCTTCTTTCCTGATTGTGATGTCTCCTGTAAAACAGATTACGTCACATATGACACTGAACTCCTATTTTCTGTAAAGAACCAGACTCCTAGTCTACTACGAAATACGCTACTAATAATCCATGCATGTCATTCATTTGCACCACAAAGCCATTAACATCCTAAAAACTTCCGAAAATTCACAACGAACATGCCATACCACTTCCTGTGGAACTTCAACGACTTCACTTCCTTTCTTCGCTTTCTTTCCTTTTCCCTTTTGGGGCTGCGAGACTGACAATGTTGATGCTGGGTAAAGTTCGACCTAAAATATACATTAGAATTCAGAGTGCCAATTAGAATGCCTCTAAACCTTCAGTTCTCTTACACAGCATTCAGAATTCAGAGACTCACAATCAGAAATGATGCCAAACACTCTCTCAAATATTGAGAGGTGGAAATAAACCACATCAGAATATAACACATTATAATATTTCACAACCTCTTGTTTAACCTCGACCACTTCATTGTCGTCTTCCTTAGTTGTGCTCTTTTTCGCCTTCTTTTTCTTTGGAAGCGGAAGCTCCTCATCATCCTAAATGGAAGAAAAATTTTATAAATAGGCAACACTCTCACGACTTATCACAGTCTCAGACTCAAATAAATACATAGAGTAGCATCCAGACATACCTCTTCTTTCAGTACAGCAACCGATCCATCAACTTGTTTCTGCTGCCCCTTTTTACTCGTAACACGCTTCTTTTTAGGGACCGGTTCACCCTAAAAACTTTCAAGTTGCAGCTCAGATAGTACCCAGTAAACTGAAGCTGTATCACCAATTAATTTGGAACGCACAGTGACGATGACAACATAAAATAGCCCGACAGGAGCGCGAAGCAAGTGCGCGAACGTTTTCTCCGTTCCTATGTTCGCGCGCTCCTAGCGTAACTGTGGCTCTAGTCTCTGCCTATATTGTGCTGTATGGCTGTCACCAATTGTAAAAAAAAAGTGGCAACAAAAAGTAAATAAACCTGGTTAACAATGAAATAATTTTAAGAAATCCACCCACATCACTATCCTCCTCAACGACATCGCTTCCAACATCACTCGTCTAAAATAAAACATCGATTTAATTACAAACAAAAAACACGAAACAAAACCGTAATACAAGATCATCAGTTAATCACACAATCAACTGCCGAGGGTGGGATTCGAACCCACTACTCCGGGGAGAGTGGAGCCTAACTCCAGCGCCTTAGACCACTCGGCCATCTGGCCAAGTCCAAACTAAAAGTTCCCACCACTTCTTCCTTCTTCACTTCGTTTCCGTCCACTTCTCCCAACTCCATCTGATTCCACAATTCGTCGTCTTCGTCAGAAAGACCATCATCGGAACCAGAGTCGCTCTGGCCATCACTTCCCTGGAACGAGGAAATAATTTACGCAAATTTCAGGGGAAGTGGTCTAAATTTCTAAATTTGATTAAAAAACTAACCAATATATAGCTAAATAAATACAAATACAAGAAAAGTGGACGATGACTGTTTTAAAAAATACTCAACATGTATTTCTCCACTTACTCTCTTCCCGTCATCATTAACACTCTCTCACAAACCCGTAGTCTCTAGTTCTACTCTCACTCTCGTTTATCTCACAAACCTGTAGTCTCTCTTTTACTGGTTTTTCTTCGTCGTCTTCGTCCTCTTCTGTCTTTGGTTTGACAAGAAGTGAAAGGTCATTTCTGATCAGAATTTTATTCAGACGCGCCTTGCAGTAAATCTGAAAAGTATTATATATGATTACGGTAGATAAAGACTACATTCCGAGAACGTAACTGCATTTCCATCTATTTTATGCAAATTGCTATATTCTGTGACCTTCTGGCGTAAAATCCATAAGTGAAATAGGTAGGAATGCAGCCAAGCAAACAAGTCCTAAACCACGTGTCATTCAGCTTTAAAACACAACAGAAACGACCCAAAAATGGGTTGATAGAAAGGATACTCACTCTGCTCTCCAACTTCCTTGTGTTGACATTGTGAACACGAGCAAATCGATCGATACCACAAGTAGCCACATAAGGTTCTGTTGGATGAGCATCAATACAACGAATTGAACCCGTCTGACCCTTGAACGCGCCGAGTTGATAGACTAAAAATCGAGCACTACACATCACTTTACAATATAAAGCAAAACAAGTAAACAACTAAGGCTCGCGTTGGGGTTGGGTAGCTGGTCCCAAGGGATCAGCCTCTTTTATCTTTACTATTTTGTCTTACTGTCTGTTTGCATGTATTCATTTACTTTTTTCAATAAAGATTTCTATAACGAACTGTCGAATAAAGTATTTTCAAAACCAAATACATAGATAAACGTACATCGCCCTCTGAAGTCAAATAGTGACAGTTCTCCCTTTGTTGTACCCACGAACACCTGCAACATTGCGTGATTAATTCTTTCTTAAGCAACATTTAAAAAAGAGTAAGGTCAACTTTAAGTATACTTGGCAGTTGCAACTTTAAGTATACTTGGCAGTTGTTAAATAATTCCAAGTGCCCCCTGTCTGCCAGAAATACTCGACACAGATATCTGTCACTGGCATTCTGGTACGGCGCACGGCGCAGCAAACAGCAAACATAACGGTGTGACAATAAGATTTGACGCATAAGCTAAAAGCCAAAGAGTTACCTACACGAACCTCTTTTACGGGACTCATAAAAGAAATAATGTAAAATATCGTATCTAACCTAAGCACACATAAAAATTGAAAAAGGATTTAGAAATTTTGAATAATTTTGGGTCCATAAAATAAAAGTTCACCTGATTAGGCCTGTAACACAAAGAAATGGCCGAGATCACATGGTCGACAAACTCGCACATTCTAACGGGTTTCTGTTGCACACGAGTGTCGTATAGACGGACCTGAAGTTAAACGAATGTCAAGCTCAAAAGAAAGCGGAAAGTGTCATATAAGAAGAAAACTCCAGTATGGGATTCGAGTCGTGCGGACAAAGCTAAGCCAAATCTCTGTCCACGGGACGTTTGAATTTACGAGGCTGTTAGAGGAGGGCGCGTTTAAGTAGCGCGCGAGCTACGGTAGTTGTGACAGCGTGTTATAGAATATCTGTGAATCAGGCTTGACATTCGCTTTAAACACTTACTAAGTTATCACCTCCGATTTTTGTATTAACACTCGGATAACGTTTTCTTTCCAGTCACGAGTAAAATAAAACTCTGTAACGAAGGAGCATATCACCATGTATATGAAATAATGAAAAACTCACAAAACCATTGGCAGTTCCAGTGACAATCAAATTGCCATCCGGTATCAAACGAATATCAGCATCCCGAACTGGAACACGCAAATCCAGCCAGTCGTTTTTGACCTAAAAGTAAAAGTTCAGAATAATCTCGCGCGCAAACATGCGTATTCGCAAATTGCATTGAAAAATTAGCAGTTGCGCTTTTCAACTAACTAACGACGACTCCTAGGAGGCGAGCGGAGGACCTGCTCGACTTACATATCTTTTACAAGACTTACGCAAAACAAAACATCGTAAACGATGGAGCTACATCCATACGAATGTCATTAATTCAGAAAACAATAATAAATAGAAGAAAAGAAACATACATTTTTAGCAATCCACGTCTGTTTTCCTCTTTCTAAATCCCACAAACTCGCAAAAACTTCTTTTCCGGCGACAGCCAAACGATCACCATTTCCACTCATACACAGAAGCGCCTGAAAAGAACGGACACACATAACAATGCAATAGGTAACACAGTATATGCTAGTGAATGCAAATAATACAAGGGACTTTATGGCAGCCCTAACCACATTTAAAACTAAATAATCAGTAGGTGTTGTGTGCCCATCAACAAAAACAATGAAAGACCCGTTTACATGCAGTTGTAACCCTAGACAAAAATGGAATTCTAAAAAGAAAAAACCCGACTCACACTCAAACTTCGCTCCTTCTTCACTTTCATCGTTGTTGTGTTCGTACCGTCCATATTCCAAATGGATATTTCTCCACTTTCAACACCAGTTACGATTCGGTCACTAAACACTTGCCTTCAGAATCAGAATCAAAGTACCACAAATATCTTCAACGATACCATAGAAACTTCCAAGGAAGAGGTACCAAGGCAAGGAGGGCCAAGCATCGAATCAACATTCCTAAGCTAGGTTCCAGCACAAGCACCTTCGCTCTTTATAATTCTCACCTTTCTGGCATCACATACAATCCTTTTACTTTTCCCTCGCCGCCCGAAACATTGAACATTGTTTTGAACGAAGCATTCAACGGATTGTAACATTTTAGTTGACGGTTTGCGAGAGTCGCGACCACTTCGGACTGAAAATATTTGAATGTTCGTTCAGCCCAAATTCCATTAAAGCGATCTGGCACATACGTTTGAAAAGTATCAGGATCCTGAACAATTGTGTTTGCATACCCGTTTTTTTCACTCTGCGGCCTGCGCCACAAACCCCAGACGCGAACAGAATTTGCATATAATGCATGGAAACAGTTGTAAGTTAACGTTTCAAAGCCAATAATTAAATCATGAAAAAAAACATTAGGGTAACAAAGCTATCAACTACAGAAGAAAACATATATGTCCACAAATCTAATAGACCCAATAAACAAACAAAAATATCACCAACCTGATCAAACCCCCTCCACTGAAGTGTGGTGATTTCTTCTTCTTTGGGATCCAACGACTTAACATCGGTCAAATTCAGGAATGTATTATCCTTCAAATGAATGCCTAAACAACAAGTATATAAGGGCCTAATCTCGGTTCCACAAGCACTGTCCAACAAAACATTTCACAATCTACTTTACTCTACGGTAGAAACTCAAGCAATGTAAATAATATAAGTTTAAAATAAAATCAGTAATATCTTACTTTTGAGGCATCCTGTGGCAGCGCCAACATAACCGTCCATTGCAGTAGTCGATTTTACTCTCAGCAATTCAAATTGACGCTCAAAACCCTCGAAAACTAAACGAATAAGTAAGATAGGATCTTCTGCTGCGACCAAAATTGATCTTTTGCAGCGACCAAAATTTATATACAAACATAACAAAGAAAATAAAACAGTACAAACGATAGATATAACTTCCGGGACCAAACCCAACCAAGCCAGAAGCAAAATACATCAAATCAAATTTACAATTTATTGAAAAATTACAAAAAACATGTAGACCCGAATTGTGAGATATTCGCTGAGTATCGGCATTTCACAAAGAACAACACAAATAATAAAATACATGTAATGTTAAACACTAAGAAAAGTTCTTGCGAATAAAAGTACAAGACCTGGTGAGACAGGAAAATGAACTGTGAATGTGAACAAATAAAAATACTAACGTGAGATCTCCTATCTTGAGGCCATATTCACCACTACGGCCCTCGCGAAATATCCCCTGGGGCCAGAAAATAGCATTCTAATACGAGACACGCAGAGAAAAAGACGGGGAATTCCCCTTGGAGAAACGAACGGTGAATATGGCCTTGGTCACGTCGTTTTCTCACTATGTCCAAATTATATAAGAGACTCAGGTATTACATGCAGTACATAACAGAAAGGATAGATGGACTGATTAGCAAAATCAACGCCAACGGTTACCAACGCTGAAATAGAAGGCAAAGATACAAAGAAACACAAAACACGTAAATCCTATTCACCTCCCTCCAAATGCAAACAATTGTTGTGGGGTGATTGCTCCAACTGAGCATAGTTGCATTGCCCATTGCATGAGGAGGGCGGGGTCTTGGGGTATAGATGGCACTTGTGCCGCACCCACATGGTTCGCGGAAGAACCCACAGACGCATTGACACCCTGCGTCGGTGGTTGCTGGCTCTGTGTATTGGATGAACTTGCTTGGACAGACTGGTTAGCAGGACGTGAATGCTTGGCCACTACATTCCTCATGATATTCTGATAGGCGCTTGCTTTCCCAACATCTTCGGAAACCAGCTTGCGCTTCTAAAAGTAACACAATATTCGATAACGTTATTAGATAAAAGTAAGTTATGCCCATCAGCGCAGAAACAGACAACTGTGTAGCCCATGTGCATGAAATACTCAACTATTATTAACGCATCAAAAACGGTGTGGCTTTAGTTAGTAGAATCTAATTTGCTTCAACAGTTAAAAAAAACGATTGCAGGCTAACTACTTCAACAAGTAACAATGTTCTGTTAAAACTTAACTTCAAATATGAAATTTCAAGTTTATTAAGCTTTCGAAACCAAACAAAAAAGAATGCAACATACCCTTGTCTGCTTCTTTTTCGCTTCTTGCGCAAGCTTCACTTCGTTACTCAATCTCTCCACACTTCCATACAAATTGGTGATCAGTTGTATGGCTTCGCGGTGAAGATTTGCAGCCATTCTGCGACCACCAGTTTTCCATCTAAACAGGGAATAAAAATGGAGGTAGTTTCTTTAGTTCTTTATTTAGGATGACCGTTTTAATAAAACACCATGTTTCGGTCAAATATATAATTTCGAATTGTGAGAAAACCAACCGGAGGTGGTTTGGTTTGCACGCACCAACCTGTACCCCGACCTAAAGGATCTAAGGGTATGAGAACACACGTCATTGCATAATTAGGGTCATAACAAAACCATGAAAGCAACGATTGAATGGAATGATTTTGAGTCCTATGGCCAAAAACGACAGAAGCCTCCTGGCTCAACCAATACTGATTGTCCCTAGCACCACATATCTCATTTCAGTGTGCTGCTGTTTCGTTGGTTGGTACGTGTAAAACCAAAGCCTAACCGACAATAAAACTTATACGAAAACTAGTAAGGTACCTCGTCAAAGATGTATACAATCTATGAATGTCTTGTTTAATCGAAGGCGTCCTCTTCGCTGGATCTGAGGCCAATTTTCGGAAGGATCTCCATGAATGCACAATAAGACGAGCTCGATCATTGGGCGTGAGCAAATCTCTGCCAAACAATAAGAATTAATAATAAGCATATTGGAATCATCTCGTTCATTCACACAGTATCTACAGCATGCGACCAAATTCAAAAACTAAAGAACAAAGAAGATAAACCTACATATCTTCGTTGATTGCGAGTTCAATCAAATTGCACGCAGTGCAACTGAGCGTCACCGAATCGTTCAGTTTATAGCTGAGGGCAATGGCCAACTCCAAAGACCGTGCAATGTGATAGTGAAAACTGCCAGAGCGCGAAATATCAGAGCACAGGATCTCGATCGCTCCCTATAGACAAATGCATTAGTAATCATCCTCAAGGAATTGGTGAATTGATTTCTAGCAAGTAGCAAGGCATTACTTTTTTCTCAAGGAAACTCAAGCTTATCGTTATCGTTGCATGTGGCCTAATTTGCCAACTTCTTATCATCATTTTATACGATACACACTTATATTTATAATGTGTCAAAATTATGTTATTAATCCTATTCGTTAACATTGAAAGTAACTTAGAAATAAGTGACTAAGTGACAAACAAAAACTGGGGACAAAAGCTAAATAATACGGTCATATCCGAATACGACATTATACGCACTGCATAAATGTGAATATGACTCTTATTCCCTCTAGCACCCCTCACACTTTATCATGTCGAGTAAAAAAGAACTATACAAATTTCAAAAATGACAAACAAACCTCGAGAAAGTTCTCGTCCTCTTTCTTCTTTCTCCTGAATACTCCCTTCATGATATGGGTGAATGCAGTAGAGAGGTCTCCCCTCCAGAGACACATCTCGGCCAGTCGGTGGTAGGACTTCAGATGCGGGAAACGGTCCACACATTGCTGAATACGAAGGAATAATAAGGATCGAAAAAAAATGAACATCACAGGCCGTAGTCACCAACATGCAGGGAGCCCTTCGCCTTTCCTGGCATCCCCAGGGAGCTAAAGAATGCGAGAGCAAAAGAGATCCAGAGCGCTCGTGAGCCTAGGGAGAGCTCCCGGTGTGTTGGTGAATACGGCCTCAGAAGACTACCATTCTCTGTACAACAAGAGAATGAGTGGCAAAACATGTGAATGAAAAGTTTAGGTCAAGGCTCACTTTTTGGCCAAAGTACATTATTAGTAAAAAAAAACTTTTTTAACACACACTACACAAACCTCAAATCCTTTTTGGCACAACGTCATAATCTCGTCAATCAAATCAGTTCGTAGGCAAAGATCGGCCACAGTGGCAGAAACTTCATCACATGTCGCGCTAAAATATAAATAGCCACTTCCAAAAGACACGAACAAAAAACATATTCCTCTCTGAGCAACAATCTGATTCTCAGACGTACGAAGTCTAATTGTAAGCAACTGAGACCATATTCACCACTCCGATTCCATCGGGGAACTAGTCCCTGGGGCACAGAAAATAGCGTTCTAATCTGAGGACACTGGTGAATATGGCCTCAGTAAGATGCGCTTTCAATTGAGTTTACTTTCATGGGACCAGAATTGGTTACAATGGTCAATTTTTGAATTTTCACTCCGACAACTGATAAACACTACTTTCCCTTACCTCTCTTGTGCGACACATTTGGTCACCAATCCCATAAGAGTGGTCTGCAACTCCGGGACCACGGTGAACAGTGATGATCCTCCCTTACAAACTCCATGATTCTGTAGACATCGTAGGTAGGCAAGAATTGAGGAGAGAACATCAAGAGGGGGATTCAAACTGAAGGTATATGTACTTCTTAGAAGGAAGCAAGGTTATACCTAATGAGGTCGACGCCAGACCTCACTCAGCCTTCGTACTCTATTCCTTCTTCTTACTATTTTCTTTGTTTATTCCATAAAACGAGCCACTACTTATTGGTTAAGTTTGTACTCATACATATCTAAACAATACCTACCACTGCTGCAAGTATTTCCAGGTGATCGCATGTGCCTGGTAGTGCACTTCCAATGGCTCTATGTTCTTCTGATTCTTTATTGCAATCTTGGGTGGATATGAGAAACTGTTCAACTCCAGTGAACAAGCCGCCTCGTAAACTAGAAAAGCTTCTCCGAATCGTAGAAAGAGAGCAGATGCCAGAATGCTTAGGAATACTAGCACTTTGTATGTTTTTTAGATTACAATAATCGGATTTGTCCATAGAACATTCAAAACGTCCTGCGAATTTGCGTGTTTATTTTACTACCACACGAATGCACGTTACATTGCGTCTTTGTGTAATAAATTATTTAAAAAAAAAAAAAAAAAAAAAAAAAAAAAAAAAAAAAAAAAAAAAAAAAAAAAAAAAAAAAAAAAAAAAAAAAAAGAAAAGTAAAAAAATTATTACCTTCAACATGTTGCCCTCTAATCCTTGTTTTACAGCAATTTTAGCAGAAAAGAAGAAGCACAACCACTGCGAATCAGAACACACATCAGGATCCTTTGGCATCAAAAGCGCCTAAAACAGATCAATTAACAAATGGAAGCGCCATAATTCAAAAGGAAAGCTTGAATTATGCTCTTCGATTGGCTAGGGACTTATTTCACTGTTTCTTAATTAAGATATTACATATTTTCTAAAACTCAAAGCCCCAGCCGCTCAACAATCCACCGAAAACTAAGCGCCATATCTATCAGGCTCAGTACAAGTACAAACTCTCAGTGAATCAATGCGCAAGTAAGCACCATCATAAAAAAGTGAATATATCACAAAGAAATGATCACCTTTTCAAATCCAGCCAGTGCTTGTTCTCGGATCTCTTCAACAATGGAGAATCCACGGCGGAGATGAATGTCATCGTCATCCAACTAAACAATGCACATCAGAAGGGAAATACATTTGACAATTCAAAGATAATTAGATAATTTAGAAAGTTGCGCAATTGTTCTAATAATTATCCAAGATCCATGTGCTCATTTCAAGGGAAGAAACCACAAGTACCTACCCTGTTCAAAAATCTGGACACCCGGGTGGCAAGTTGGTACAAGGCGTGTGATTTCTCAAAGTACACGATTCCTTCCAGATTGTTGAACCTAAATGGAGATATTGGTTTCGTTTCGGTTTCCCTTTAACTAACCGTTAAGCCGATACTATGATTGATGATAAACACGTAAGTTGGTACGACATTATCTTATCTATACGCATAGCACTATCGCTTCTTCATCGGCTATAGAAGAGTGCGAAAACCACTTATGATAGAACTTCCTTTCGTATAAATAAAAACCCTAAAACTTACTCGATAGCCAATTCAAAGGGCCTGATATACGATCGCCAGGACCACATCATGTCCGATACGATCGCCATTTAAAGGGACGCGGTCACCACAGTATGAAAAACATAGTGTCCAGAGATCATAGAAAACCAAATGTGCCCGCGAGGTATTCGACCGATTAATTAGTGGAATAGTTCGTCGAGTCATTATCAGCACGGCCATTTGGACAATTACAGGGTTACGTGCGTGGTTTAAGGACATTTTTCGTCAATTTTACTCGCTGTTGCCTCATTTCTTGCAAAACATTTCCCAACACTATGCGTTAAAATATGAAGATAATAAAAACACAAATATACATAAGGGCCAAACGGTGACGCGTCCCTTTAAGGGGACTGACATACTATAGATACAGATACAGATCCGCAATTGAGCTCAATATTCAAATTCGAAGGCGCATTAGCGTGCTTTCAATAATTCGTAACTAAAGATCGTATCTACACTACACGAACAAGAGATACAGTACCTGGAATAACTCCGCAACCTTTGCATGTGCAAGCATCGACCAGGCAGAATATGTCACCGAACAGGCTCTAGTCGCATAACCGGAAGTGAGGAAAAGACTCGCGAAGAATCCACACTTATCGTGATTGTTTGCCCTGAATTGTGATTGTTTCTGAGAAACGAGTCAATGTTAAAGTGGTACCGTGGTACGGTACGACGGTACGTGGTTTGTGAGAAGTATTGTATTTCAATTTCGACACATAATGGAATAATAATAATAATAATAATAATAATAATACGGGGACATACAATGCGCTACAAAACCACATATAACATCACTCTAAACCTAAACGGCTATTATTTGAATGATCTCATGCACAACCAAACATACCTATAATGATAAAGTGCAAATGTGTAGTACAAATAAGCGAGGTACTTCGATTCATCCGTTATTGGCCAATCGAAACTGAAAAATAGAAACATGAATAAGCATATTTCGGCAGTGAGTCAACTGGAACCAATGAACTAAGAAAAAAAACAATACCATCAGTCAGAGAAGCGAAAAAAACGCAATGTATTGTCCTAGTAAAATCCAACAAGTAGTAAGTACTTTCGAGTTGTCTTAGGGTGCCCTTTGGTTGACGTTCTTTATTTGTGTTGATTGTTAACCAATAAACCGTTATTATTAAGCGACGTGACTAACCCTTCCCCTTCGTGATCCGACTTGAGCCAATTGTTCAATTCGTCCACAACTCTTTTCCGCTCTTCATCAACTACGAGCAACTTTGGATAGCGATTCTGCACTAGTTCGATCACATCGTGACCCAGTCGCTCCTGAAATGAAAGTTCCTCATTTAAAGCGAAATACCCGCCGGTTCTTGAAACGTATCGTGGACACATGCATTCTTATACAGATTATGCAAATGAACATAAATTAGATTTTAAAAAAATCGAGCTAAATTCGAGTAAATTAGCATAACTACAATACAAGGATTCAGTTGCCCACGGTGCGTTACAAAAACCGGTCGGTATTTCACTTTAAAGAGGCCGTTATACGTCAAATCACCTAGAAATAAACACTTGATCGATATAAAAACCGACAAGTTGTTGTTGGTTGAGTTAGAACACAATAAAGAAATACATAAAAATTAGAATATTAAGCATTTGTTACAGAAATATAGCATCATTGCAATTTACACTACTGAACACATTACTCTGCTTTGCACATCCAATTTACAATTACCACCCACTAGAAAGTGAAAGTGAAAAACAACAAACCTTATCATCAAATACTGGCAAGGGAGACGGTAGAGCTAGAGAGATCGCACTTTCCATAACATCGTCCAAGGCATCTGCACACAGAGTGGCTTCATCACCATGGTCTCCCACGATACGACGCCGTTTCGTGTACTTACTAAACATTCCAATTTTATTACGAAGACACTTAGGACAATTAGACTAATAAACTCAAAACGGGAATGTACACGCCACACTCTTTTGTTTGATTAATCCAAATCAAAAGAGTAAAATCTAAAAAGTACCCAAAAGTGCAGGCCAATAACTGCGCGACTTCATCCGTAACGTTGGCCAATATCCACGCATTTCGTGATTCTTGTAGCAAATCCGAAACACCCGGGCAGGAAATCACCGCATACAGCTCTTTGAGGAAGAACACAAGAAAAGCGCCCTGAAATTTTAGAAGAGTTATAGTTGCTCAAAACCTAGAACTGCCAATTTCAAAGCACGGGACCCACCGACCCACGCACATTCCGCTTCTTTATTTATATTACAATTTTGCTGATTATTCAAATGATGAATGTTGATGACTAATTATATACCAAAAAGAACTGCATGACAATAGTGCACTAGCCGGTGCCGGAAGCACTTATTTCAACCGAAAAAAAAACCAGCAAAGTACCGCGTCTTGCGTGCATCCCCTTGAACTTCCCAGTATTTCATGTGCCTTCATTAGCACAGCCAGGGAACGTGTGGGGAGATCGTCCCCTTCATCAGAAAGGGACACTGCCTTCTGCACTGTTTTCAGACAGAGAGGACCTACAACAGACGACTATTAACATAGGTAGGAAGGGAATCAAAACAAGTTCCCAAGTAATCCCAAGTACTCTTTGGTGAGAATGATAGGATGTGACCAATAGAGCCATGTACAGAAGAATTCAAAGAATAATTACTATGTGTAAAACGCTAACCAAAAGCAAGTATGCATCACCTTCAATAGCTTTGGCGAGTATGTACATCAATTTCCAAAAGATCCACCAGTGACGGTGCACAAAACTTTCATCCTGAAAACGATCATAGATATTTCCGGGAAAACGGTGCCACACACATGAGGTGGAAGACAAAGTTGAAGGAAAACCTAGTATACATCGGAAAAGACCAGAAAACAAACAAAATGGACTTAACATTACCTCAGATATCAAGAAAAGTTCGTGGCCAAGTGCTGATAAGTTATTCACGTCTTTCACATTTTCCCAGGGAAGATGAACAATAGAGATGATAAAGTCGCGGATGGGAATCT
>JAANDG010000966.1:0-31830 GCA_036852015.1 Pelodera strongyloides | reverse complement strand
TTTGATCACCACTCGACTAATGCCACCATGCAAATTTGCTATTGAAGGTGCTGTATGTAGGGCAGAGGATTATCCTCGTCATAATCCTCGTGCTGCTGTGGGTTCGAATACCGCCAGCGGCAAAGATTTTGTATGTTCCCATTCGATTGCGAATATGTTGTGAACTCTCACAACCTTCTTTAGTTAATTATCTTAATTGTTCGTTGTTACTTACCGTAATCAATGTGTTTAAATTCCCGCTAACAATTGTCTAAGCCATTTCACGTAGGTATTAGAATTACCTGCACATCATTAATTAGTCTACCTAAGGTCTAGGAGCTTAGTTTGACCTTTGAAGTCGGGACGGCTGAACTACTCGAATCTTCTAGAGTAGGATTGTACCGATTGTACTTTGTTGGATACTGTATCCAGTCATTTTCGTTACACGGGAGGAATCTTCTACTTCCGTTGCTAGCTATTTAGGGTTACGTACCCGAGACACCTTGAACGTTTTAGTACTCTGTACTTACCTTGTTACTAAATAAATACTTTCTACACTTGTGCAAGTGCTTACATTCCTGGCGTTGGAGCCTGAGACAGTACATCTCCGCAAGCTCTGTACTGTTTCTTTAGAATAGAAAATTTTCTTTATGAAAGGATTTCGTTGCGTGCATACAAACAAAAGACCAAATAAACTCTTCTCCTTTATATAATAAGATATTACTTCGGATTTGAATGGCAGCCCACATAGAATTTCTTATCAAAGGACAGCTGTGAAATGAAATAACTCGCGTTGGACATTTCCTTCGGAGTATCTTACGGATCGAAAAGAGATTGCACTTCCGTGTTTTTGTGGTCGGAGAAGGAGCAAAGATTCAGCAGAAATTGGTAGTATTGTCGGTAACCTGGGCTCCAGTAAGGATGAATTCTTGTCGAAAGGGTGATGGTGCTCATGATACGATGCCCGTTCAATTCTATAGTCAGGCTTCTTTAGTCCATATAAGAAAAAGGATAAGGTGGCCCTAGATCGGATTCAACGTACATTTACAAATCGAATTTTTATGCGTTCCTAATTACTTGATTACAATGATACACCCTCTAGTTCAGATAGAGATAAATTATTGAAGCTTGACACTCTCAATCGACGTAGGAATGCAGATGCTAGAATGCTCAGAAAAATATTGGCAGGCAAATGCGGCCATTATCTACGTTCAATGTACAAATTCAAGAATTCTAATCTGTCCTCTCGACGTGGTCGTATCAAAATCATAATCCCTCGGGTGACTAGGAATGTTCGCAGATACTGTTTTGTCCATAGAACTTTACTTATGATTGAGAGTAGCCTTCGCCTACTCCTGTAAACCTACAATGTTTTTATTCGGTGCTTTCATTTTAATCAGATTTGCATTTTCACGTTTGATAGTTATTCATTGTGGTATTGCCTTGACAAAACGTGTGCTACATTTTATGTTCGTAATAAATGTTATGTTATCCTATGTTATACTATCCATATCATGGGAAACGAAGGAACTCATTTGGTGACGGTTCCCTGTTTTTTTTTTCGCAGGCCAACCCATTTTTTGACCACTTGGTGATTTTGGCGTGACCAAATTCTGTTTTTCTATGGTCAATTATTCCGTTTTCCTGTGACATCCGAATGACTGATTTTAGAATGAGATACTTTTATACAGACTTACGCAAAATCTACGAAAGTAAACAATGGGTTTGAAATTGAAACGTATGCTATTAAACCGTCGCCTCGTATTTTTTAGCAATAGGAAACTCCTTTTTATTGTCTTCTTGCTCAGCAAATTATGTTAAACGAGACCGACCCATGTTAACATGTTGCCAGATCTTCACTGGCCAGAATAAACTAACAAAAAACCATTGTAAGCACCCAGTCTATATTGGAAATCAATAAAACCTTTTCGTGGCGCTTGGTTATACTCGAACATTACTCGAACTCGAAATAGAAAAGTCAAGTCGAACTGCTTATTAGGAGAGCTCGAACCGCGGATTGTACGCGGTCTTGAACGCGGTCTCGAACGCGGTCTTGGACGCGGTCTCGAACGCGGTCTTGGACGCGGTCTCGAACGCGGTCTTGAACGCGGTCTCGAACGCTATCTGGAACTCTAACTTGAACGCGGTCTCGGACGCGAACTCGAACTCGAACACGAACCCGCACGCGCACCTGAACCAATATCGCGAAAGCGAGTATGGGAAATCAGTATAAAAGACAATAGTGTATTATAATTATACAAATATATAATTTGCTTAATTGTTAATGTGAATATAAATATAACTTTTTTTTTCATGAACCAATCATCAATCATCTTAATATTAAGTGACAGTTAGAAAGGTACTCCTTTTTGCACCGCGCGCGATTCTCCCCGACTTATCAAATTAGAGCAGTGCGGTCATAAAAAGAGGGAGTAGCTCCACTTAGCTAAAATCCCTATTAAAAAAACTAAGGAGAGGACGAGGACACAGGCTGTCATAGATGCCGGGTCCTCCTATATAAGCCGCTCTACCAACTTAGCGGCAGGTTCCCTACAGTTCTCTACAGTTCTACGCTTCTACTCCTCGAGTCGCCACCAACAAGCGATCCCGACCTGCCCTTCGCCCGTCTTCCGGTTCTACACTCATATCCACACTCTTCCGCCGCCGCCCACAGCCAGTCCATATTGACTCTCCGAAATAAAGACTTATAACGCTGTGTGTATCCGGTCCCATTATTGGTGCACCGTCCGGGAATCGAACCCTTCCACAGCCCTTTGGAGGTCTTCCATATATAGACGATGCATTACTTGAAACCTGATCCATATTTTAACAGAACAACATTAAACTTCTCCGTTAGCTTTCAATTTTTCTTGGACGTTTTCACTGAGTAAACCATTTTTCTCACACTATTTGTAGTTTCATTGGTTCTGCATTAATTTCAAACAGGCTACGAACCCATACCAAAACAAATAATTGCTCGCAATGACTTGTTGAACATTTTATTATTTGCAGAGAAAAAGAAGAGAATTATCTTAACCGGGACCTACTTTTGCACAAACTCATACGATTAGTTCTGTTAACTACAATTACTTTCTGATATGACAATGGGAAAAATAGTTCGTTTGAAAGGAGCGCCAATGTGTAACAAAACAATCAATCAATATACCGATTTGGATTACATGAACTCAGACGTGTATATAAACTGAGTATAATCATTTAAATCATTCGTTTCTAGAATTAATCTAAAAAGAAAGAGTTCTCTTTGTCCGATGGCTTGAGAACTGTGTATAAACATATAAGTTGACAAAACCTATGCAAGTGATCAAGAGCGCCCATGATGTAAAAAATACTGAAATCGTTAATACGCTAGATACAATTTTAGAAACTAGGTGGAGGATAAATATTGGCCGTACATGAAAAAGTTAGAATAGAGTTCCAGATTGGCTGAATGACAGACCAGTATAGAATATGTAGGAAACATTGCATTGGTGGCAGTGTATAACAAGAAAACAAAATAAACGGCGACAAACTTAAGTACATCGCTTACTGAAAAATCAAATGATAGTACCTGTTTCTAAAGTTGACAGTCGACAGATTAAAGCATTTGGCAACGTTATTGAGTTCCAAATTAAAGCAGCAGAAAATCAATGAAATGACAAGGATTGAAACGTTTTTTCTCAAAACGCAGTTTGTGAGCTGCCTAGTTAAGAAAATGTCGCAGAAGTTCCATCGGCAAAGGAAATATGATCGTCGAATTCTTCTCCGCTCTGTAAAATAGATGGCTTCAAATTTGAAATTGTATGTTCACAACAAGAATTTTTTTCTGAAATTTTTTCCACTCTGCATTGTATGATCGAAGAGGACTAGACAGGCAAAGAACCTACGCAACACTGTTTAACGTTTGAAGGTAGCGGAGTTGCAGAGCGGCAGGAGACTGAGCAATCACGGTGGCTGCATCTCGAAGGGAGCGAGATGCCTTCTGCTCACCCTCTGCGGCGATTACCTGAAAGGCAGTTACACCCAGTTACACCCATGTCAAGATGTGAGACACCGTTCTTTCATGGTTAGTCCGATAAGAACAACGCTTCTGCTAACCAGTTCACATTTTAAATCATTTAAAAGGATATCTAAAGCAACACAGGAGTAATTATAACCAAGACTTACTTTTGCGCGGGCTTCCCTTGTGGCTTCAGCTTCGGCTGCCATAGCACGTTGTAATTGAACAGGGAGACGGACGTCCTTTCTGAAACCGTTCGACATGTGACAGATAGTTTACACATTTTAAGTATATTTGAACCTGTGCGGATTCCATGCGGAATCAATGTTGAAAAAAGTAACTCACATCTCAACCCGTTCCACTTTGATTCCCCAACTTTCAGTCGCTTCGTCCAGAAGCACCTGAATTTTATGATATCAGTAGAGTAACTTATAAAAATAAGCATATTTGCAACCAGAAATAAGGCCATGGTGTTGCTGGAAGCTACGGAAAAACGATACCTGCATGCTGATTGCCAGCGCATCTCTATCAGAAAGGATTTCTGCCAGACTTTTAGTTCCTAACATATTTCTCAACGTCGTTTGCGCCAACAGTCTCGTTGAATGATGGGCGTTTTCCACATTGGCTACCTGTAAGACGGATCGGTAATAGATCTCTGTTTGAGCGAAGGCCTTCTGCTTTCCTTGTTGAAAGTGGGACTATTTATACATTTCAAACACAAACCGAAACAGTAGCATTGGATACTCGATAGTAGACTACCGCGTCCACCGACACTGTTACCGAATCTTTTGTGAGTATCTGCAATTGGTAAACATACACATTTGACATACACATGTCTTAGTAATGGAGGTACGGCAAAAGTTAAACATACGAGAAGGTAAAATATTGAGTGAGAATGGATTTACCTCTTGAGGCGGCACATTGAATGACACAGTTCTCAAGTCGACTTTCGTGTAGGATTCGATGCATGGAAGCAGGAAGATGATGCCTGAATTTTGTGTAATCGCGTAATGTAATTGCCTGTAAACATCAACATAGGTCAACTATTTCAGCCTTACCCGGGCCTTTTGCGCCGCCGCCAATAAGTCGTCCCAGACGGAAGATTACTGCCCGCTCGTACTCTTGAATAACCTGCAATCAAACTCGTCTACATTAGTATGTAAACCATCATGGGTGGAGAGGGATCTCACTCATTGTCACTAAAAAAACAGCACTAACAACGGGATCTCACCTTGATGCAAAAACAAACTGATATAGGAAAGGTGGATATCATGAAAAGCCACGAGAGTCCCATGAGAACCCAACCACAGAAACCAAGACCCGCATCGAAATTCTCAGCTAAAACGCAAACAAAAATGTTGACAGAATATCACTAATTGAACTGACTATAACTACCTAGTAAAGGGGGTTGTATTTTGTAATATCGTAGTGTTTTGTAAAAAAAAGGGGGGATGTGGTAAACTAAAATCATTGGGTAACCATGATCCATTGTACAACTATTTTCTATGTGAAAATTACGTCCCGAAAAGTCTAAAAATGTTGAATTTAAAAATCATTTTGTGTTGTGGAAACATGATGTTTTCAACGGACTTCTTGAGTTAGTAACTAGATCAAATTTGAGTTTTGGAGAGAACGTATGAAAAAATATACGCTTCACCGGTTTCTGCACACAAAAATGTTAGTACACTCATTATTCGTCAATAGAAAAAAAATCAATCACTGACGACTCTGATTCTTCGGATAATAACTCAGTTTCAGCTGCGCAAGTGACTGTCGGCGTGCTTCTTTCTCTTCTTTGGCGAAAATAAGTGGATTTAGAGTGAATCTAAAACAATACATATAAACTCCCCTGATTTGTTGAGTGGTTCGCATAATGCGTTGGTATTTTTTGTGAATTTATAGGAAATTAACTAACCCCTGTTGTATTCTATACATTTGGCTGAATAAATTTCAACGGTTACCTCCTCCCCATGCGTCCCTGTGGCCGACTCGGCACCTCGATCCGTATATTATGTTCATCATCACTGTCCATTAGACGGTCTGATTCGTTCGACGAACTTTCGCCTCCGCCTTCTGAAATGTTGGAATACAAAACAACAAAGGACACATGTGTCTGATAATAAATAAAACCTACATCAAACGTGCTTACAGAGCACGTCTCTAAATATGAAGAACAGCTATGAACTAATTCATTCCCAATGGACGTAACCAGAGAAAGTATTTTAAACACCACATTCACGTATTTCATAGAACCATGAAAAAATGTTACATTAAATACATTCTCACTGTTCTCGACAGGGTTCTCACTGTACAGTTCTTTGATGCTGGTTCCAATTATAAGATAATACAAATTTCCAAATATACTAACAAAATAAAGTCTCGAGCGTAAAAATGGATTTTAAAGGAGGCGCCAGAGCTGAATTAGCTGAATAGCTACAACCTTTTTCGTGAGCGCCAAAATTAGAGGCTCGAAACAAGTGGTGTGTAAAACTTGATGGGGCTTGAAGACAAATGGTGCTCCCTACAACTAGACCACTTGTCGATGAACTAACTTGCAAGGAGAACCCGGTAGAAGATGGCTACAGTTGCATATAAGCAAAAAAAAGAGATATGCAAAATGAGTACATGCAATTTCATTAATTGTAAGTTAACATATGCAGCGTTGTGTTATTGGACGTGTTAACGCGTTATTCAGAGAAAAGAGACTTGACTACATGATATTCGTTATACTCAACGTCACTCGTATATGGGCCAGACTCAACAACAGACACGGAAAATAATTATGCTCTGAAGTGTCTTCTTTTACAAAAATGTGCACAAAAACATCATGAAGTTCGGCGGGTGGAGTCGAGTAAATGTTATAAACAGAAAATAGAGACAAGAGTACCTCATTCGGAACGCCCAGGCCTAACTGTGGAATAAATGTGTATCAGCTGACACATATAATGATTTTTTTACTCACCACGCAAAACATAAACAATGAGTAAGAGTGCCCATCCTCCGCGAAATGCGGAACTGCGAAATGCGATTTTTTTTTAAAGTTGGGCCGAGCAAACGATAAGTCGTTCGTATTCCTGCATAATACACCAATCCATCTGCAGTAGATTTTTGGAGGTAAACAAGTCAACTATGCGAAATGTATGATTGGTAGCCTTTTTAATAATAAGAAGCGGCCGTGACTTCATAAGTGTCTCAATATGAATTTGAAGATGTCACCTGTTTATTTCTTAAAATGGAAAAAGAGAATAATTGTTTGTTTAAAACGAGGCAGAGAGGTTCTTATGCAAAGCTGCAATCACTCATCTACTCTTTTAGTTTTCTATACTATTCGTGACAGGTGGGCGGTTAGAGGAAACAAAAGATGCTTACCAGTAATCCAAAGATGAAATATTGGACACACAATTCACAATAAAAGAACGTATAATCGAATCATTACACATTTCTACCAATCGTCCGCAAACGCACAATTAATATGTACTGAAATGTTCGAGTTTGTCCCGATTTCCCATACCTTTATGCGGCAGTTTTTTTTACCAACTGTTTTTCAAAACATTGAAGCTTCCTTCACATTGCTAACATTATCGTTGTAACTAAATAAATTTCCGCTAAACTTCACGTTTCCACCACAAAATACAAAAAATAAGCGGTATCCTTTAAGATAGGAAACTTATAGAGCGAGTAGAGTGCATGAGGAAAAAAAGTTCATTTAAAAGAAAGTCTGTACATTATTTTAGTCATGACATTATTCTAGTCGTGTGCTCTAATCGTGCTGAGCACACGACAGTCTTTGAAACGGCTATTTAACATTAATAACCAACGAAAAGACATTAAAGAAATCCTTCCAAACGGGCGTTCTTCTAATACACGAACGCCCGAATCGGCAAATGCGTCTTCAAAATAATAAACAGTAGCAGCTGGCTAAAAATAGGGACTGTCCTATAAGTAAATTATGAAGTCGGACACTTGTTTTCCATAAAAGAAACTTCAGATGTTTTCTTATTTTGATAAAGTATTACATAAACTTAAAAATTAATGAGTAGAGTAATCGTCATTGCAAGGTAGGCGATCAAAAAAAATAGAAACGTTCGTTACGTCCATTTCTTTAGCAACATCTGGTGGGCGAATAGATCAAAAGCGATTGCCTAATACAAAATAGGCGATGTAGCGGAGCGGTGAAACGGTAATAAATATGTGCATTTATTGGAAGGCTTGTTTTGGCTGAATCTGATGAGGTGGTTCATTCTCTTACAGGGACCCTCCCACACTGTGAGATCCGGCCAATTAGGTTCATAAATCAGCGTTATATGAAACGACCAGAAAAAGGCACCGATATATAACGAAACCAATCTGTTTCTCTTAACCTAACTAGTCAATAAATCTCGATGACATCTCAAGATTAATTATATTATTATATCATGGCTTAGATATTGGAGACCCTCATGTAAAGGCATATCTACTTATATACTCCCGGTTATACGTATCAAATCCAGCCTGGACGGATCACGGACAAACAACTGTTCGCCATTAATATGCTGGAAAAGTACTCAAAACAGCTAATTGGTAAAGAATAGTCCGGCATTCAGATAAAATATAAAGATAACAAAAGAATTGTTTGACGTAAAATATTAAAGCTGGTTTGAACCAGTTTGTCAGTCAGCTTCAAAAAATTAGGCTAAAAAATCTTGAGTGATATTTAAGCTTCTCTTGAACAAATATAGCAAAAATATGATCACTAACCTTGTTGAACAACCAAAAGTTCATGGCCGTTACTATTTTGAAAACTCATTGTGAATAGAGTAGAATTGGGCAACAAAGTATGTAGGATATTAGTTACTATTGAAATAGAATTCCAAAGCGTTTGTAAAAGCTGACAGGTGCTTTGTGAAAATAATTTGACCGTACTTACGAATAGTTAGATGAAGTAAGCAAATGCGAGAACACTTTCAGGCGGCAATATGTTTTTCTTCCATTAAATCTCAAATATTTCTTTGTTTTCTTGGTCTCGCTAGTGAATGCATCTCCTCTCCCTACACTCTTTGTCTCGTTTCTACTATTGCCAACCATTCAACCGTAAACCAGGAACACCTACCCAACGATACACAACATTACACCCATTTATTCACTGATATGCCCTACTACTATATGTCCCGGTTAAAATAAAACTACCCATTGCCGCAGAACATAGACACTATGTGCGACGGTGAAAACAAGGCACTTAAAGGGACCCGGTCCCTTTTTGCCCCTCCTGTATACTGTGTTTTTTGTTATCTGAATAATATGTAGAACATATTGTTCGGTCAAAAAAAAACTGATTGCACCGGGCAATTCACCGAGGTAAAAAGTGGCCAAGTCCAAGCAGCACAGTGAGCCAAAAAAATAAACAAAATGTTATGCCCGCGAGATAGGCTATAAATTAAGAATGTTAGTCGACTCATTATCAGCATGAACATATGGGACAATTGTGATCCTGGTTACTGTGGATATTGGTCTAGGTGCACTATTTTTCGTCGCCGTTTTATTCGGTGATGGTGCATTTCCTAAAAGAAATTTGTCCAACGCTATGGTCTACTTATCATTCAGACAATAAAAACACAAAGTATACAAAAGGGACAAAAAGGTGAACGCGGCCGGCCCCTTAACAATTGTTTTCGGCGTATTTTATGTGCTGTTCTGGCAAGTCCGTACAAGGGTCATTTCGCATTCTGACATATCAGTTGCACATCATAACGAAGGAAATAATAACGCAAAGAACATAAGAAGCTCGTGTTCGAAGTGCTGCTGATAAACAAAATCCATTATTTATTCGAGTTATCACTAATAACACTGAAACAATATTTTGAGAAGATATTTATCAAAATGTCCCACTGTCATCAGCGGTTCGCCAATGAGCTATTGTTTTCAATTGGGAGATGCGAACTAGTTTCGGCATCTGTTTGAACCTCTTGAGGTTTTCATATAGAATTTAACAAAACATGTGCATCTTTTTCACAGCCAATCGACTACATCAAAGACCCCCAATTGCCCACGAATTGGTTTTTTATGGCATAACTCCAATCTGAAAAAGAAGAACATCTGCTGCTAACTCTTTGCTATACACCGGTAGTATAGATTTATAGGCATACAAAAATATACATTAGTGGAGGATCAAATCGGACCAAGCAAAAGAACAAGGCGAAATCTGAAGTGCGCACTTACAAAAACTTACTTCTTATTATCCTCTTGAGCTCGTCTAGTGAGCGTGATGCGCCAATTCTATGTTTCATTGTTTTTGGAGTTTATTTAGCATAAATAGAGAGGAAGGCTGGTAATACTGCTTAGTATAGCTGGCTATTGACAGTATTGTCGCTTGGATCTTGGATAACTTTCCCGAACTTGTTAAATGGGCGGCTGTAGATGCAATCCAATCCAATAAACTCCTTATTCGGAAAACAAAAACATCCGGTCAAGAAGAAATCAACGGTTGATTGAAGCTCAACAATCTGCGCTAACAAGAGGTTTTTTTCGTTCCTATATGAGTATAACAGACATATGTACATATAAAGTCTATATAAATGAAAAACAAAACAAAATTCCTGTTTTCATCCTTGGACAATAAAATAGAGTATTATTATGAAAATTTCTTTTCATAACTGGCCAAGTGGTGGAACATTCTTCAAAGGCTTGTTGTTTAAAACGATACGAAAGAGGAATTAAGCCTTGCGCTTTTTTGCATCGCAGTTTACTCAATGGCTAAGCCCAGTGCATTGGATTGTCATATTCAAACATTGCAATTTAGGCATCACTCACAAGTAATTATTTTGATACAAAGAACTTTCAAAGATTATTCTTCTTACACTTTGGATAATCCTATATAGTGCTACTATGTTGGAAAACTTACGTGCGTGTGGATCAAGAACTTCAAGAAACTCCATTGTGTCGGATGGCGTTGGCAACCTGTTCCTTTAATATATATCATTTTATGATAAGCTATACATACAATGAAAACATACATGAGAAAGCGTGAATGTTTAGAGAATGGAAAACTGTGAAAAGAATATTGATATTAGTGCTCGTTTTTCTAAAATATTAAATCTTTTCGGTAGATTATAGTCCTTGCTTATTTTCGGTTTCTTCTATGGAGTAAGTAGGTAAATCTGTGGCAGCAATATTTGCACCTTAGTCTGTTAAGTACACCGAGCAGCTTAAGTAGTTGCTGAAGAGGGCATCGGCGTTAATACGTTCGCCCAAGGCACTTTTTCCGTTGCTAACCCGCTTTAACCATATTAGGAGAGAAGGTCCAAAAGACGACATGTTGTTGAACCGAATAAAACGCTACATACATATTTGTATGTATGTATAGGCAGTAGCAACATCACAAAATGGCATTGAGTTTCATACATAATATAAAAAAACGCACAAAAAAGGACAATTGTGTGCATAAAGAAAGATATAAATCGACGATTCAAGAACTATGCGTTTTCTTGGACATTTCAAACTATTGTAATGTTAATTAAGCATTTCAAATGAAAAGAGAAGAAAAGAGAACGTTTCTTCGCAAACAAACGTGTGTCTCGCCGGAATATTCAATTAAAAAGTTGAATAAAGAATATGGGCAATGTCAGTCATGCCGTCCCTACAGACAACGGAATAAGATCCCGAAATAAGATTATTAGTGAGCTATATGTGTTTGGGTGATTTTCCTTCGTACATTAGATAGTATGTAAATTATGTAAACACTACTCATCATTTGCTCGTAAAGTGCTGTACTTTGCGCCCACGAAAGGCTAACGGGACACAAGAAACAATCCGTTTAATTTATGGTTCTACTCAGCTCTTTTTGTTCACTCCTCTAATCCTTTAGCGGGGCCAATGCGTATATACATACCACGCTTTCAGAAAGAAGAAAAGGCTGAAGAAGGAAAATGAATTTTTGAGGAAAAGCGACCAATTTGGATACCGGGGATATTCCAAATAAATTAACTCTTTTCGAAAGGAAGCTCAGTCAGCTCATTTAGTGCTGAATTGTTGGAAATTATTTGAGATATCTTTATATTTGTATACAAGTTATATACAACAGTCACAGAACATTTAAAGTTGCAAAGCAAAATAACTGTGAACAATACTCAAAATGACCAACTGAAGTAGTGTGTTCATGGGATGGATTCCCAACATCTCGTGAGAGGTGCGAATGCTATGGATACTCTTTCACTATTTGATATTTGAGATGTCAAGGGATGCGGTTGACGTTCTGAGCATAGATATACCAAGGAACCGACAGATAATGCAAAAGATAATCGAGCATGTATGGAAATAATTACAGAGAATAAGAATTGTTTTTTTTTTTACAAAATTGTTACAGAATTTTCCGCAGTTTTCTACATAAACTCTCAGCGTGGGTAATCTGTCTGATACAAAAGCATGCTATCACTGTGACGGTTATTATTGAAACCGTGAAAAACAACCATGCAAAGCAATTTAATCTCAATTTATTAAATGTTAAGTTGCGTGAAATTAGAGGCGGAGAAAACACATGCCACACTGAGCATTTGCTTTTTAAGAGCCCATCTAATGTTTGTTTTAATGTATCCAAGAACTACAAGTCGAATTCGCACATTAATTTGGGATCTCATCAGGAATATACAGAAATATTCATGCAGGGGAGGCGTGCAAACACTTGCACACTAGGTTTTTTGAATACAAAACATGATATGGATAAGAAAAGCGGTTCTTTGTTTGTCTCAACCCGAAAGACGCTAATATGTGCGACGTTTGACCTATAGTAGGCTGAATTGAATTGCACATAGAACGGATGCTTAACACTTCGAGGACAAGGTGGAGCAGCCGTCTAGCCACTTCGTTTACGCTTCTGTTTTCATCTTGTTTGAGTAACTGGTGTTCGCATTTATTTTTGAAAATATCTACATACATACATACATACATACTGTCCCAGGGGACAAGGCCACAATATTATGTTGACATTCTTCTTTTCCGACCTTGTCAGGAAATTTGTGCACTGACAACAAGGAAACTGAATAATGTTCACAAGAAACAGCAGGCAACACTTAGCTAATAAGAAAATGGTTGCGCGTAGTTGTAGGGGAAGAGCTATGGTTTGGCTTGAGAACAGTACAAAAAAAGAAGTACGACGAAGGGGAGTCCACTAAAATTTACGGTGCAGTATACATACATGAGAGGGTCATTCTTAGTTGTTGGGCATGGATTTGATAGTTGAGAGCGGACCACTTGAATGCGGAAACCAACTCCTAACTTGGTTCTGATTAGACGTCTCTCCCTCCAATATTCTGATTCTCTTCGTCTCTCTTCTCGTTCTCACTCTTTCTGTCTCTCTCTCTCTCTCTCTTCCTCTTTCTCTCGTCGCTCACTCTCTCAAAATCCAAATTTGCCTTCTATTTCCTTCATCTCACTCCCTTCCTCCCTCTTTTCCTGTGGTAACCAACCAGATGAGATGATTTGGACATTCTGACAAGAAATGATGGTCATTAGCCGGTCATTTTTATGCAAAAAAACGACACCATTAGAAAGTATAGATGCTGAATAATGGAATTTTATCTGACTGTCTAATGAACAGATATAGGAATACAATGGTTTTATATTTCATCATGCTGTCGATAGACGACACAAGAGCAATACATGAGAACCGGGTTCTTGTCCCAAGTAACAAGGCCTCGAAACTGGTGCACTCATTAAACGAGAGTATGCTAAATCAATGTTTAAGGATGCTGGTTGTCTTTCTTTGTAATGGCTGAACTTGCACACGCGATTAGCATAATATAACAGTGAATTCCGATATTGTGGCTTTGTAACAAAGTTTCGCAGTCTATCCGGAAAAGTTCTTTTCATGCATTATTATTAATATGAACAGACAATATTGAGAAACATCCGATAGCTCTTTATTCTATCAGTTGTTCCTCATCATTATAATACTTCTGCAGTTGCGTTATTGTGTAGAATTCAGAACTCGCTATGTTGCGTCATCAGGGGCTTCTTCAGAATTCCTTCATTCAGGTGACAATTTGAAAGGCAATACATAACTTTTGACAATGAAAACTTACTTGCCATCCGGAATTTGACCTCTTTCTCCCGGTCGGTCATTGCTTTTGAAAGACTTCTGAAAAAACTCATTAGACGATGCGTTCGAGATCAGACAAAACGATTCAAGACATGGAAGAAAATTCGGGAATAGTTGTACAAATTGTCCATTTTCTCATTGGCGATGCGATGCGCTGCGTAAAATGAGAATTGGGCATTCATTTGCATAATATTATACTCTCCGGGCCTTGTTGGTCACTTGGCTGTGGGCGTTCTTCAAAAAATTTTACAGAAATAGTGATGCGCATTTTTGAATGAGTTTTACTGTTATTCACTGGATGTGGTGTGTGTAGCATCAGTACGGAGAAAAAGCCATAGCACTAATTAAGACAGCTATTGTTCCCTAGGGAGACAATTTGATTAGTGTAACAAGTGACTATCAACATTTTCAAAAAAGAACAATGTAACGCCGTTCACTTTCACAACACGTGATTATGTATAAAATTGCTCAGAGCGATTAATTGGTGTAATGGGTCACCATATGTTATTGGACTACATAGTACGCGATGCGAATGGTCATATGCTGGTTTCAGTAACTTTCATGCTTATTCAATTTTAGTTTATTTGATTCACTGTCGTGTTGCAAAAAAAACTGACAGGGCACGCAACAATCCAGTAATTTTTGTTGTGTCCTCAAGGGAATAAAAGGAACCCATATAAAGAACACAGAACACGAGAAACAATTTTCTATATTCAGCATTGAAGAGTTAAAAGGCAGGTAAATAATATACACACAGACAAAGCCAACTTGTGAAAAGTAACCAAACCGATTTATTAGTATTAAATTGGAAGATAGTTTCTCTTTCAAGGGTTAGCGTCACTATGGCGGTGAAACTTAGTCCGGTGTTATTTGTCACCAAGTGAAATGAGAGACAATATGGAATTCATCGAGTTAAGTCCTTGTTGCTACTTACTTAGACAATGTTTACATGAACGCATTTGACCCATTCGCTTTTAGTAGGAATATGAAGTGCGCTCTCATGTCAATACCCAAGGTGCAGTGAAATTTTAAAGCATTTTTTTGCGGCTGGGAAACTGCTTTGGTCCAAAGCCGAAGAGAACTAAAGGCACCCCTTACGAACAATATCTACCCGAAAGGATTTAAAACATGATAAGAAACGTGGAATTGAGTAGCTTAGTGCAATTGTGGGCAATAAACATGTTTCATATAATGTTTTATCAAAAATAAAACATGTTTACAGTTTGATTATTCGGATTTTAAGGCCGATTACTTAATACATACTCGTAAGCATTTTATGGGTGGAATAAAGGAACATTAAACGTCAATCAAGGCATACCTCTTCTGCAGTTAAAAACCAAACGCGTTCTTAGTTCCGCCGTCTTTAGTGGTGCACAAAAAGCAAGTCTAGCAGCCTCCTTGCCAGCCTATGGTATTTTTATGAACCTTTTTATACCAACATCAAGATAGCAAAGTGGAATATTTGAAAGGAACCCCGAAGCACCAAGGGATTGAGAAAGGACAAACCGATAAGTAAACACTTATTTAAAAAAAGCACCGTAACTATACTTCAAGGTACGTGTGCATATAGCGACGTTTGCAGTGATTATCTAACGCAGTATTTTCCACTTGAAACTTTGTGTCTTAATTGCGCATACGGAAGGAAACAAAACCAAAAAAAATATTTGACAATGGACTAGGGCCCTTTGGCCACGGCTCCTTTCTTTTCACTGCAAAAAAAGAACATTTTTGAAACGTATTTACCACCACGTAAAATGATATGCCGTCACAAAAAAAGGAATCCTGAAATGTGCGTGAAACGCGAATGAACTGAGGATTTGTCGCGAATTGCTCATATTTTGGAACGGATTTTCCATCCATATATGTCCATGTACACAATTTACCAACCTCAATAGTATGCACAGTCCACTGAAAACCACCAGGCGAAAACCTTACATATTTCAAAGTAATCACACTTTAAAAAGAGATACGGGATCGAAAGACCCGCGGTATTTTCGACATTAGGCACAAAATGGACAGGCTGTATAATGCGCTGAATGTTCCAACAATTCATCTTTTTGACACCTGATTGCCGCGAAAGAGTGCGATAATATTAAACTGACCGCACAACTGTGACATTTTCGGTGTGAAGTGGTCACTCTACGGTTGATCTGACACATTTGTGGTCAAGATTTTCCCTACGATACGTTTTCGAACCGTCATGTCACTATTGAACGAAGAGCTTCCGGCGCCAACATAAATAGACCAATTGACAATGCACATCACTGGATATTTATATAATAAGAGAAGACCACGTTTGAATGTTAAATGGGGAAACTCTTATTTTATTGAGCGAGTACAATTTCACAACGTTATACATGGTGAAAACGTACTAAAAGAACTCAATGGAGAACAAACATTAATAACAGATTTAAAAAAGTGTTCATTTTTAGAAAAGAAAGAAAAGTCCCTTACGATCCGCAATTTTCATTAAGGTAGTATTTCTAGCAACACAAACTGAAAACACAAGTAACACAAACTGAAATGCACCACAACTCTTGTTTACGCTTCCCAATATATTACAATACTGGTGGGAGGCATCAATGAACAATGGGCGAGGGAGGTATTGAGATATGTCTGATTAGCTCTCAACTTAAAGATTGACTAACTAGACAATTGAATCCGAGTTTCGTTCATTTTGTGGTCGTGAACGAGAATGTAGGACCCTTACTTCGTGATGTGCACCATCAAAGACCATGGTTAGCTGCGGCGGAAATTAGAAAATTTGAGTGTCCACATATGGGTCAGATTGAGGGCAAGACATTGGGGGTACGGAGTACGCAATACGCTACTCCGATCACTAAACATATTGATCCATGTGCCAAGACAATCGTCAAGTTTCAGTTTGCTCTACGAAGTTCAATTCTCTATCCTAATTTGTATTCGTAGTGTACTAGATGAACTTTGGAAATGCACTAAGCGCATTTAAATTCTCAGACTGGTCTATATTTGAAACGCGAGAAAGAATGTTTGTTGGAAATGTCCGTAAAAGAATGTTATGTTTTGCCTAAAACCATTAAGAGCGCAAGGTAGTTTCCGTCACTGAGCAACCTGACACGATCAAGAAACGGGGTAAAGAAATGGTTTATTCTCTTTCTAATCGTCAAGGGATTTTTGTGAAATCACACCTACCAATAGTTTGTTGTAAATCAACTTTGTATAAATCCGTATAGCATGAAAGCAATGACGCAACGACTGGGCTGTAAAAACTCAATGATTGCATCGCATTGCGAGCTTCTGCGTTTGAACGACTTCTTCTAAGCGTATGTGAATTGCGCAAAGAAAATGCAAAAGTGACCAGAAGGGCAGTAGATTCAAGAAATCGAACAATTTCAAAACATGTCCACCTAGCAATAAGCGTAAACAGCATCGACGCGAGGCTAGTTGAAGTTTGCGCGTTATGCAAATTGTTGTGTCATTCAAGATTTTATTTCCGGCTTGCCCGCAATAAACAAAATCACAAGCAAAACGCCGAATAGTTCATGTAAAGCAAAGCAACTTGGTGCATACACAATTCACGCGAAAATTTGTGTTGTTGAGGACATGAAGCATGAACCAGTAAAACATCTACAAATTAAAACCCTGACTACACACGACCCTTGTGGCTTTGCAAGGGATATGATTGAATTCTTTGTCAACTAATATGCAAATTCGAAGGACCCTCGTCTATATAGATATGTAGATGACACGCATTGATGTGTGTATGTGCTCCTCTGAGGAACGCGCAAACCACCAATTCAGTCGCGTTTCTTGATTAATTGAGCCTCCTTATAAAGTCTTATCTTGGCCCTTCTTGAATTATTAAGGTGAAAAGAGATGGATGCGCATATATCATCCCACCAAATTTCTGATATTCTCATCTTTTGGACAAGCCGGAAGCAATAGTTAGAGAAAGGTACAGTGAAAGTTATTTTCAAAACAAAATCAAATACATTAATCAACAGTTATCTAACGGGGCTCATAGTTGATAATAATTGCAGAAATTACGAAAATTCGGGTTTAGGAAAATATTCACGATTTACCTGTGAACTCATTTAGAATCGAAGCCCTTTTTGCATTTGCCAAACCTGTCATTCAGGAGGGAAATAGATTAATCAAAACAAACGATTCTGCTCCAGGTGCAGTGGGACAAAAGTGCCAACTTCGATATTTATGTGCACCGAGCTCTGCTGACGATACGCCGATTTTTTCCAGAAACGGGCGGAGAACATAGAGGAAAATCGAAGCGTTTCGTGTTTTTGTTTCCCGCTGCTAATATGAAAAAGTTGTTTTCAATTGCCTGTGACATTTAGTAAAGTGAATTCGCAGCACAATCTGTTACATGTGATGTAAAATGATAATTTTCAGAGCAATCGCTACGCTTTTCTCTTTGTATCCTCGCTAAAGACGTAACAGACAACTATTCTCAACTTGTTTTCTACTCCATGGATCTTGGAAACAAAGAACCTAAACGTTGTCAGAAGTTTGTGATGTTATCCCCCTTTTATAATGTAGTTTTCAAAAAATACACTACATTTGGCCAAGCTTATAGTGATTTCTTCAATATATACTCACAAGTCTCTAGAATTGTCTTCTTTTGACACTTTCATTTTTACATTTTAGTAGATTTATGTTTTTATAGAACAGATGTAGAAAATTCTGGCCATTTCTCGTTTTTTACATATCCGCGTGCATGAAAAAAACTTTTCACTGCTAATGTTAGAAAACTCCACTGAATGTTGAACACTGCGATCACATTCTAACTTTTATTCTCTACTTTAAACTATTATGAAAATAAGACCAAGTATACAAAAGAAGCACTGCAGAATGTTTACATCGAATCAAACACAAATGCAGTAGTCACCGAACGTCGAATCGTTACTAGAAATTAACACCAGAATACATGTCATAGCAACAAAGAAGTACGATAATCTGTTGAAAGCAAAAAATCTCACAACACAACTTGAAGCAGTGAGCAAAACCAGAACACAGCTCTTTTTACAACTTAAAAACAAATTAAAAAAGAGATTAGTGAATTCTCAAAAAAAGTGTATATAATGGCCGAAAAGAAGTTGAAATACGATCTAACTGGTGGAATAAATGACAAAAAAAACTATTTTGAGATCAACTGTTTGATTATTGACCGTGTTGCGAAAAAATGCTAAGAAAATGTACATTTTAAAAATGGAACAGGTGATATTCGAGGAGAATATTCTGAAGGAACTTTACATGAACTATGTAAAAATAGGAATCCGATGCTAGGAGCACCTTTATATACACTATATATAACAAGGAACTAACAAGGAAGTGAACTAATTGAACGATTTGATGCTGGGTGTATTTTCTGGTCCTAGATGAGTGCTTCCCGCTCCGCCAGCAAGAAATTGTAGATGTTTTTAAGTTTTCCCTTTCTGAAAAAATGGCGAAATTAAAGGAGGAGGCTCACGAGAAGTAAGCGTTAAATTCCTTTCGTTTTATCGAAAGAACATGGTAAATGATCACAATAACCATACATAACAATGCACAGAAATACACTTTGAAGAAAATATTTAATAAAAACACAATAGTGGAATCCAAAAAAAACCTACCGTAGCTTAGGGAAACTTCTGCGATACTAAAACACGGCCGATAACAGGTACCGGGGCTAATAGGTAGGCGAAAATAATGCGCTTGGACCGCCTGGGAACTTTGTAGTACACGCGTCTTTACTGATGTGCACGTTGCAGGCAAGTTTACTGTTTGGGGGTGGTGTTAATATCATAGGGTAGCTTATTTTATTTAACATCAGCTCTTTAAATTAAATATTTTCGTCAAAGTGAGCATTGTTATGTATGTTTATTGTGATCATTTACCATGTTCTTTCGATGCAACGAAAGGAACTGAACACTTACTTCTCGTGAGCCTCCTCCTGAGAGCAGTATGAGCTTAAATAACTATGCAAAATTGCAGTGAAGAACAAACAGAAACTCCAACAAAATATTAAAACTATGGACACAATCTATGAACCGAATAGCGGAAAATCCAATACAGAATAATTATAATAAAGATGAATATCGCAAAATGAAATAAACTCACGAAAAAGGACTGGATATGTCAAATCTATGCGAGCCCACTTTAAAATGCATGTATCGATCAACGTTGAGCCTAAAAAGAAGGGCAACATAGTACATTTTTCTGCTACATAAAAGCAAGTGCAAAGGCAATTGCACAAATAAACTAACCGTTCATTTGTGGTCACATTGACCACTATCTGGTAGAGTTGGAGGAGTAACATCACACCTGAAAACGAACTCATTCAATTAACAAATATTTACGAGGCATTTATATAATAATTATTAACGATGTATTCATAGTTGCAACATGTTGTCAAAAATATGGGAAGAGTGGAATTGTATACCTGTCCAAACCAATAGTCCTGCTGAAATAACGAAGGTAAACGCAATCCACTCGCTGCAGTCCAGGACCGATAAAATACTTAGACCACAAAGTTGACGCCAATCTGAAGATTAGGTACGAATAAAGGGAACTAGCTTCTTAGTCATGAGGGCCGTTGGCTTGTAGTTATGTCATGATGCTAAACGTAAGGCGGACGAAGGAGAACTCACAGATGATTACTGAGAAGCAGTAGAGTCCAGTGGAAATCACCAAAAGAATGAGATACATAATGAAAGAGCGGTGGTTGTGAAGAGCAATGCAGTTATCAACCCATGGACAGTGGTGGTCCATTCTGAAGAAACAGTGTTTGAAATTTCACAATGTAGAACTATATATGCATCTAATGCCAAATGTAAACCCTTGCATTTTGCTCACTATGCTAGTTGCTTTCTGAGAGATTTCTGATTATGTGTAATTTAGTAATTTATAACAAGAAACGGAAATGTATGGCAACCTTAGGACGCATCGGTCGCATTTGGAGCAGTGTTTACTCCTGGGAGGTCTGAATAAAAGACACGTCGTGCAGAAAATAGAATCAGCCGGAGCCAGACCCTCGTTCATTTTGATTATAGCATCACACCTGGAAATGACAAAATCATTTGGACCACCCAGCTGGGAATTTTTACTTAAAAAAATCAGTTTTTTAGTAAAAATCAATTTACCGCTGAGGTAGGTTACATGCGTCTCATGTTTAGCGTGCTCTCTCGGCTTTCTCTCGCTGCCTGTCAAAAGCAGAGAAAGCGAGAGAGCACGGTAAAGAGGAGACGCCTCTAACCTAACCCAGTCTAAATTTTATTGGAACCGGCCTCTGGGTTTATATCTGGTTCGAGGAAAAAGAGCACATATTCTTCAGCACTTTATTTATTCAAGCATCTGACCTATCATCGTAGGTCACGTTGATAAATCCTGGATCCGAATGACAAATGCTCACAAAAACAAAAGGAACGACGAAAATGACGACTGTGAAAGCAATTTGTACGTACCTGCAACAGTAATTTAGTGAAAAAGAAAATACGTGAATGGTAAAGCTGATGTTCACAGATAAGAGATTTACCAGGTTGAGATCGCTTGTAAGTAGAAGAACCAAGTGAGAATTAGTGTAACTTTTGTGGAAAGCGCGACGGAAATTGGAAGTACGGTGTTGAAATACTCCGAAGTAAACTTCCTGAAATTCTTCTTTTACACCGAACAATACGATATCTGAGTATGAAACAGAAAAATTTACGTAGAACGAAGATAACTGTCAATTTTTGTCCCTTAGCGTTTGCAAGGTTGATAGCAAAACTGTGTGCAAAACTCACGGCATAACCATTTTGAATAAAATTGCAAATGCGACCAGAATCATCAATTTGACTGAAGTGTCAGTGTTTAGGTGCAATATTATAGCGATATCCAAATATAACAAAAATGGGAGAACAGATAGGAACCGCGGGGCAGTTGTCTGAAAAAGACCAATGTTAGGTCAAATAACACTAGAACAGGAGAAGCCCTTCAAAGTAGGAATGGGTATCTTCCCTGTCAGATAAAGGTGGCAGGTTCTCGAACAAGTATCTTTTCGGGGCTGAACTGAACTGTAGGCGCTCGCGTGAATTCGAGTATAATTAATTAATTACAAGTGCTTGCCAGTCTATGGCTGTCAAATTGTATGGTGGTTCTGCTAGCCTCTCTAACCCTGTAATCGTTGTTATACTCACCCTTTATCTTAACAATTTACGTATTATTGCATAAAAACAAACATAGGTATGTACCGGGTGCTCAGCGATTCGCTGTCTGAAAGTTGACGGCAATAATCCTCTTCTTCTTGCTTCCCTCTCAAGGATCCTCATAAGAAGAACATCACCCCGTCGCCCAGCCACGTCTAGTGCTGATTCGTTATCCCGATTCGTGATGGTCATGTCAGCTCCAGCTAAAAAAAAACAATAAAATAACAAATACATTGCACATTACAGGACTAGACAGCGATTCTGAAACGTTAAAAATGATGAACGTACAATTAAAACAATGATTACCTTTCAAGAGCGTTTCGATCGCCATCGAATTTCCCTGAATAGCCGCCCAGTGTAAAGCAGTATTGCTGTACATCACATCGGTCCTATTAACATCTGCACCCATCGTCACCAGAAGTTTCAGTGGATCGGACTGCGTACTCTGAAGAATATCTTGATTAATTTGTTTCTGAAGAGTGTGTTACTTCTGCATAACTTCCAGAGCACGTTTATAGAGATGTAATAACAAACAATATGGAAGGCTGCACCTTATAGGCAGCCCACATACAAGGCGTCATCCTGTTCACATCAAGGCAGTCTACATTCTGTCCAATGGCTATCAAATAGGCAACTACTGGAGTGCATCCGAATTGAGCAGCCACATGAAGAGCAGTGAATCCTGCAAAATACATTTATGTTACTTACATAAAGCAATGCAAATTCGAACGCAAAATTACCTCTCAAGGAAATGAATGCAACTTGACTTTTCAGCGATACGGAAAAGAGCCATTTTTAAATTGTATATTTTCAAAAATGAAAATTACCTTCCACATCCCGTTTGTCTAGGTAGGCCCCATTTTTTGCCAACAATGCCACAATTTTGGTATGTCCCTGCCTAGCTGCCCAATGCAAAGGTGTTGATGACAAAACTCCGCCAACCGAATTTGTGTCACATCCGCGAGAGATTAAAAACTCTGCCACCTAAACAAGTATTCTTAAACAAAGGCCTAAAGGTACAAAACTCAGAGTATGCTTATTTTATTCTATGTGAAAACTACCGAACTGAGGACAAGTAACTGTGATGTAGCGTGAAATTTAGCATTTATTGGTTGTGTCTAAATTATGCCTTATTGTCCTAAGCCTTTAACAAACAGCTAGTGAGGAGTGAGGATGAGGACAATCACACGTTTGAATACCTGCACTCGGTTATTGATGGCAGCCCAGTGAAGCAAGGAACAATCATCTGCATCACAGTAGTTGACCGACACCTCTCCTGAAGGTATATTGAACTCATACTTCTCTGTTGACCATTCTACATATCTGATGTATTCTTAAAAAGAATAAAATTGGGTGTTTCGATGATGAACACCATGTTTCCAGTTAGCATAGAGAGATTCTACAGACGAGGGCGAAAACCGGTTAGTGAAATGGAAGTGATATAGCAGAGCAGACTCAATGTGGATGAGGAGCGATAGAAAGAGATATGGGGAGAAATAGAGAGAAAATAATTATACGGAGAGAGAGATAGGGAGACGGACATAGGAAACGGAGGAACCATTTGGTGACGGTTCACTGGATTTTTCGTGGGCCAACCCATTTGGCAACCACTTGGTGACTTTCCACGTCGACTTTTCACCAAATGGTACTGACCAGTCACCAAATGTTTTTTTTTTCGGTGAAAACCATTTGGCGACCCCCGGCTACCAACGGCTTTTCTGTGGGTTCTGCAATTCTACCGTTTTCTTGTGGAACCCATCGACAGGGTAATAAAGGGTAGAGATACATGAGATCACAAAAAGCAACGATAGATTCCTTCAAGAAAAAAAGGCAGTTAGTTCTGATGAGTTGTTTTTCGGTCGCGCTTGCAAAGTAAGGAACAGAAGCCATGCCCGAGTGTTTCATATCGCTCGAAAGATAGAGGAATTGTGAGAGATTTCGAGAGCAAATGCGCGCACAATTATCTTTCTGTAGACGAAGATAACTCTTGCGTGCGCTAACATAGCAATCAATTCAAGTTTCCTGATAGATTGGAAGCGAAGTTTGAGAAAAACCACGGTACGTGCATCTTGGGACCAAACAGTGAATAGTACTGATAAAAGTGAAAAGGACTGATCAAAACACACGAGAGAGAGCAAAGAAAAAGAACAATAAAACAACACATCCTCACCCGAATCGATTAGTTGGCGGAGAAGACGGAGGTTTCCATATTGAGCTGCTTCTCTTGCTTCCATGCTGCATCTCAGGATAAATTCATTGGAGAAAATCTGGCAATTGATAAGTATACGTTGGACGCACACAAATAGTACGCTCAAATGATCGGTAGAACAACTATCGTTTCTATACATGTCGAAACGAATTCCAATAACAAGAATAAAGGTGAAACGATACACTGGATAGTGCACGGCGTATACATTACGAAATTTTTGTCATTTTAGTACTTTTTCAGCTATGATAAACACAGCACTAAAATTAAAAGTCAATGTATCTGCTTTCGAGGGGAAAAACTAACCTCAAACGAACTGACATTTTTCAATAGTCACTGTGAGACAAAGAAAGGTTAAAAACAGATAATAATATATCTAGTGAAATGTGCAAGGTCATTTTAACCATTAAATACAATGGGCGAAACCAATGGAAAAAATAAGTTTTAACCGCGCAAGTCAATTCTACTTCATATGTTCAGCGTGACTCGGCGGAAAAGTAATAATTGATAAGTCGGAACAGTTATCAATACTGGAATGGAGTTTGAAACCCCGGAAAACCAGATGTTAGTCTAAGAACGTCTGAAGATGTGTGCTTGTTTCTTTCTCTACCAGTGCAATTACATCGAGGTTTTTCAATGTAAATGAGCTCTACGGAAAATCATATGCGAGACTGAAATGCTAATTGAGCGTTGTTTGTGAGGTGGAACGCCCTCCTAAACGAACGACATTTGCACAACAATGATTGCCAAATACCGAGATTCTTATCCTAAAGACATCTAACAAGAGTCAAAGAAAGACCGAGGTTTCAAACAAAAGAAGTCTAGCCGATGACCCTTAGCATCAAGACCACTACGAAGGACACCATTTGTCTGTAAATTAAAGGGTAATGAAGCAAGCAGAAAAAAACTGTTTTCATAAATAATAATATTTGAAAATAATCGAACCCAAAGTAAATAACAAGCCTGATAAGGATGCACTATGAATGTGAGTAAACATAGTATTTATATTGACAGCACTTGCGTACGCATCCAATGGTTGCATTGTTAATTAAGCAAAACATGGAGCATGTGTTGATGCTATGGAAGTTGTATCAAAACTCCGTATGGGCAGGTTTAGTCCGTTGCTATGGATATCAAGGAATTAAAACTACGTAGAAAAAGTTCATTCACAAAATGTAGTGCTTTGGAAAAGAGAGAGTTGGTGGCAAAAATTTCCGATTTTTGCTTCCAAGTATGGCAAAAATTTCCGTTGATTGGCACTACACGAGAACATCTACAGACCGCTAAAAAATGGTCCCGGGGCAGGTAACCACAGGACTATTTTTTCGAGCTTGCATAAACTGTGCATTTTCGCCTCGTCTAGTATTATCAATGGTGCATTTTCTAACTTTCAAAGGTGTATGCAAAATCGTACACGAGATGCACATTTGATACTTGGAAGCAAAATGCGCTGTTTTTGCCATACATTGAGACCCCATAAAATAAACATGCCTTATGAAACACAATATCTTAATTAGAAGAAATAAATCAATATAATTCTTTGAATTCTATCAAAGTTCTTTATCGTAATCTTCGTGTCCCGAGGGTGTATGACTCTGATTGTGTGTGTCCCGAGGGTATCTGTCTATACAGCCAGCTACGCTCATAAGATAAAGAACTTCGATAGAATTCAAAGCATTCCTTCTAAATAAAGGTTTGTGCTTCATATGACATTTTTATTGGAAGGTAACACCATCACCTTTCGATGAAGTAATTATACAACTTTTAGTTCTCGTGAGCCTCCTCCTTTAAAGAACACGCGCAGTGTTGTGTGCCTGCCATGCGACCGTGTGGCCTAATGGATAAGGCGTCGGACTTCGGATCCGAAGATTGCAGGTTCGAGTCCTGTCACGGTCGAAACTTTTTTATATTCAATTTGCTTTACATTTTTGTTAAGTTGTAAGCTTAATTATTTTCTTAAATTTGTCACATAAATTGTTTCGTTAAATGTTATTGTTTGAAGTCATCAGTACATAGTAAATGACCGTGAGGCCTAATGGGGAAGACTACCGAATTCTCCTTAAACGAACATGTGCGGTGCAGTACTTCGCCGTACGACCGTGTGGCCTAATGGATAAGGCGTCGGACTTCGGATCCGAAGATTGCAGGTTCGAGTCCTGTCACGGTCGAAATTTTTTTATATTATTTTGTGGTCTGCACTTCGAAAATAATAAGGTTCGAATTGTAAGTTGTACTAATTGTTTTTTATTAATATTATCAATGCGTCGACGAGAAAAGACAAATTCGGCACAACATTCAAATAATCTTTAAAAAAATAGCTAAATTTTGTGACACTTAATTGATAACTTGTAACACATATTGAAAAGCTTTGCTATCAATAAGCGAAAAGTAATATTTAAGAGAAACTTATAAAACCTACAGAGGTGGAGATGCAATGGGTTCATGCGACTTCATGGATAGTCTCATACGAATAGAATAAACAGAACGAGCGAGAAGTGCTGCGAAAGAGAGACACCCAGTTACTCAGGAAACATCTCATTGAGAACAACTACAAACGGAAAGGAAATAGTGATCCCCCTATTGTCCTCATTTTTTTCCGGAAATCATCCAACATTACCCGACAACTCAGTGTTAATGTATTGGAATAGCTTATTATGAGCACATACATCTCGGTGAAAAAATACAAGGCCCAAATAACAGGGTCACTTCCTTAAAATTTAGAAAATTTCGACTTTGATTTGAAGCGGAATTTCAAATAACTAGGGATGAAAAGGATGAAACAAGCGCACACCACCCCACTTTTCATTATTCATCTTGGCGTCGATGGGGAACACTTATTTAAATTTCCTCTGTCGATCATAAACATATCAGAAATGGAGTTTGAAAATTTTAAGCCAGGAATCGAAGCAAGCCTTTTCAAAAACAACCGAATAAACACGACAGCCGAAGTAAGTACCCCCAAAAATATTTGCAGTCTCCATCTAGCCATGAGCAAGTTTGCCTTTCACAATAATGTACGTAAATAAAAAATGACCACCTCGTAAATATGTTACGAATGTTTTGTATACCACAGAATTATGCTGCCGGGGTACCCACCTTCCATTGTTAAACAAACAATAAAAAAATACATTCGTGCGATTTATTTTCTATTGTGCCACCCGCGGTCACTTCAAAACATTTTTATTTACAGCCAAAATGGACAATGCAGCAGGCAACCACCCAAATAAAAACAATAGTGTAGAAATGCATCATGCATGCACAAATCCAATCAGCTGTTCAGAAATTGGGTGGTCGTATCTGGGGCGCGTAGTGCGTTGTTGCGGCGTGTTTCGTTCCTGGCAAGCATCCAAAAATACCGGCTCATGTTGCAACGGCGCCAAGATATATAATTTGAACTATGTGAGTTTGTTTGTTGGAGATTATATTTTTGTCTAACTTTAAATGAGTAACTGATAGTATCATTCAGTAGAAATAATTCGCTTAAATAGTAATATTTTGCCTCTTTCAAACTTTCTGTATTGTTGACTATCCATCCGTCATGTTTTCGTAACCTATGTTCATGTTTACATTTCGACCCTTAGGCTCGTATTGTGCTTGATTACCTTTCTAAAATCTTGTTTTATCTATTTTTCTTTGGGTGCGTTAGTTAACCTCAGCTCGTATGTGAATGCAATTCACTATTTATATATATTGGTGTTGGATATGCGGCATATTTGTTTAAATTTATTTGTGTCTATTTTCTTTTTGTTGGGGTAGTGAATCTCAACTGGTTGTTGGTTGGTATATTTTTTTTAAACGCAGGTGTTTCCAGACTTCCTTGGTTTAGGTAACCTCAACTTATATATGCCACAAATAACCTATTTATTGGCGTTTGGGGGGATCTGCGGTCCCTGACCACATTAATCAAGAACGAAGATTGCGTCAACTACGCGTATTCAATCACCATTGCACGGGTGTTTTCCGATGTAGAATTGCCCTGGTCTCCTTTTGACTACTTTACACCATTTAGTTGGTGCTAGTGCACAAGCTAATGGATTGTAAATACACTTTGAAGACCGTCCTCATGCTCCTTATGTTTTCGCTTTCTAATGTATACCGAAGTGTTTTGATCGTCCCTACTTTAGTCTGTCTCTGAAAAGAGTAAGCTCATTTTTTATCCCAATTATCATCCTTGAACTACGCATGTGATGAATTGATAATGAATAGCCGTACGGCGGTAGTGTCTTTGATCCTATTGTTTTCAAACCTTTCGGGTAGTAAAATAAAAGATTCTTGCGCAGTTTCGACCTTTGTCGGTCCGATGTGCTTGCTCTGGCATAATATTTTTCCCTTTCATTTACCGAAGTTGAATATATGTCCCCGTCGTGTCGAAATGAGGAGAGTTTAAGACACGTACATGTGCAGAGCATGACTTCTGTTCCCACCGCATTTAATACACTCTTGTAAGTCTGTTAAAAAAACGTATATAACGTTTTAATGGGTTTACACTTTTGTTATAAGCGCGGACTTCGGTTTGTGCCTCTATTACATAGTACGCGCTTCTATCATGGCCGGGTCGACCTCAATGACCTAACACCATTAATCAGGGGGTAGTTGCCCTACAGAACCGCTGCTAATCTAATGTGGTCACTAGCGGTTACATAGCGCGAACTGAGGAGCAGCCAAGGACACTCCGTACTCGTTAATAATGGTTTTCTTTTGGAAGAGCCAGCTGGCCGGCACCTGTTGGATAATTCAATCACTTTTCCACCACAAAAGTTCCGCAGAATTCGAAATTTGCACATTCCGGCTTTGAGCTTCCGTTCTTTGTTTTAATCTAAGCAAGTCACTTACTCGGTTATGCATAGTTAGTCGGTTAGATGCACATATTGTGTATTGTAATTATTGGTTCTTCAACCAAATTGAATTGACAGCTGCGAGACGCCACCTGGAAGTCTGGTAGTTATTATTCGTTGGAAGAAATTAGGCGCTGTACATCGATTGCGTTGACCCCTTCTTGATTAATCACAATGACACATTGGCACATTCTACCGTGTAAGAAACTCATCATACAAATTCACAAAAAAATGGCTATTATATTTCAAGCAGAAAGAACGCACTTTCCGATTTTGAGGTTTTTCGATTGGTTCAGACCCTTTTCATGTTTTGTTTATTATGCTTTATCTTCACTCGTAATTTAGCATTTTCCTTTATTGCAGGAATTTGTATTTTCTGATCGATCTCCCTGTGTTAGCTCGTGACCATTCCTCTGGTACATAACGAACAATTATTAAATAGTACCCAATACCAGAAAACGTCACGTTGTAAGCGCAAATCAATATAGTGACCCCTGATGCTCCCTCTAGGCCACTATATATCCCTTACGTTCTGTGGCGCCCAACCTTCCTTGTGTCCTAAAAAGGCGATTATAATCACTCGACCCCCCCCCCCTCTAGCGGTATCCCTTTAATTAGGCATAAGTTTACTCTTTGCATGCAGAAGCTTAATCCATAAGCTCTCATTACATAATTCATGACACACTTCTAATCCGCGATAACTAACACATATTAATCTCAAAAAGATTACCCCACATAAGAATTTTATATTTTTAATGTGGAGTGCTTTACTAGGAAAATATTAGTACTTTTTCTACATACAAGTAATGGTTTTATCATTTTATTTTATTTCAGTTTGATTTTTGTGAGCGCCATCGGCGAATTCACAAAGATTTTTTTGAATGTACTACAAATTCTTTGCGAAAAAATCAAAATAATTCTCAGTCGACTATTACGTAAACAAGTGTTTATCTAATTGGTACAGTCTTATTTATGTGCAAAGTTGCCTCCATCTGATAGTGGATTCGTGTAGTTGAGCTTGATTTTGTGAATTGTATAGTTTTTCGCTTAATTCAGAAACCTTTCGATTTTTACACCATGAATATTGGATTGCTCTGTCAAAGGGTGCGACCCTGCCCGCATCTGGCCGACTCATTTCGAAATGTTTACGACCCTCTTTCATTTCCAACGGATCCACCAAAATTCCGACCACATCACCGACGTTCTCTTTTATATGTACCCATCCATTTTCAGGCTTTGTTATATCATCTGTTGGCAATTTTGTTGTTGGTTTCGCATTCGCATTTATTCATTTTCTTTTCGTGGTGTGTCAATTTAGTTTCTAGAATTTATCTGTTTGCCATTCGCGAAAATACTTTATTCGGCACTCTGTTTGCTTTAAATCTCCATAATTTCAGTTGATGAGTAAGCGGTAATGTCCGTAATTTCCGAGCGTTCCGCACGTCCGCGTCCGTCCGCCATGTCTTCAAGGCCGCGGACGCGGAATCCCCGGGCAGGACACCGCTATGCGCATTCGGATATTGGTGCTCCCCTTATACCACACTTCTCCGCCGTGGCCTCAGAGGTAAGGGCTCGATAAACGTTTTTGCTAATTCATTAAGTATTCGAGTTTGATTTCTTTGGGACTTCACACTTATACATGTATGCACTTATATCAGGATGACTTTTTTGTTCAGAAGAATCATCTTATAAAATGTGCAATGAAAAATAGCGGTTGTGTTTAAAGATGACCCCTGTAACTGAAACGGATGGCTTGCATGTCATCCTTTAGGGTAAACGTGAGTGCCTTATTATCTGACGTTAACGACTGGATCGCTGTAAGATTTCCATTTCTGTCGATGACAAACTATAGTTTTGAACTCAACGTGCTGGCTCCACTGTGTGTCTGTGTATGCATGTTTATGGAGTACGATTAAATGACTTAATTGTCACTAGGGCGCCACTTTGACCATTTGTACTTCCCTTTTATATTGCCGATTCCCAGATATGACATTTCATGGCTACTATCCTTTACTAGACTCTTTTTCAAGCAATAGGATCTAAGGTTTCCCACGGTCGATACCTTCCACCCTCTTTCATCTAACGAGATAGAAACACTTTAACGCAACACAAACTTCTAGACTGTCAGTATCACAACCTCATTCCTATTCACAAATTTTTTATTTAAAATAGCGTTTAAAAATTTATAGTTATATATTTTTTCTCTTCACCCAGCTGTCTATCATACGGCGGAACACGTTGCTATTCGGGTAGAACACGTGTGTTTCCTGCTTTATTAATATTAAACATTTGCAATGCTAATTATTACTTTGTTATTTTTTCTGAAATTAATTGACTATCGGCAACAGTTATGAGGTATTTTTTCAGTTGAGTGCGTGCCTTTTTATTTATTTATTTTGACGTTAGAAACACTGGATTCTTTTGTTGGGAACAGTGTTATTCCACAGTGTAAGTAGCAGAAAATCATATTCTGGATTGCATGCCTTTCTTTTTGCTGCTATCTGTTATAAACGTTGTAAGCTCATGGTTCGGTGACATCCTAGAGCTTACTAATTCTGTCTAATTGCAACTTTAAACAAAGTGGTGCC
>JAANDG010000965.1:0-31843 GCA_036852015.1 Pelodera strongyloides | reverse complement strand
GGTACCCACTACCAAGTTACAATACTTTTTGGTTCTGAATACGCGGTTGTCTAGCTGTGATCTTCATTTCCTAATAACTTATCCTGCATACTATGAATGACGGTTTTCACAGTCATGCTTGAGTAATCCTGCAGTTTTCTCTCGGGAAAATTGGGGAAATTTTTATTATGTGAGCCTCTAAGCCAACGCCACTTTTCATGGAAACAAAACTTTTGGTGCCCGCTTGAAGACCTGTCGACCAATTTTATAGTAACCCGTCATTACCTGGTCACCATTTGGTCAGTGACCGATCACCGAATGGTTTTTCAGTGAAAACCATTTGGCGACCGGCTGCAGAATTCAGTTTTCCTGGGCATTAGTAATTATATTATTATTAATCGTTATACGTGAATTGGAAAAAAATACAAACTACAGTAATACGTAAGTTGGGGCGTGACTGTGGTAACGAACGCATGGGCGGTTTTTTATAGCACGGTGCTATTTGCAAAGTGGACCGCGGACCGCGGACCGCAGACCGCAGACCGCAGACCGCGGACCGCGGACCGCAGGACCGCGGACCGCGGACCGCGTTTTATACCCTCCCATCGTCGCCGGACATTATGCAACGGTTCTAGTGCATGCAAAAGACCGAGATTCCCACAAATTCGCATCCGATGATCGGGCGGGGGTGGGTCGGGTCGGTCGATCGATGTCTTTCATTTTTTTTACCTGCTATGCTTATCCATTTTATCACTCTCAGTCCATTGCTCATTAGTTGGTTACGCCCGCACATTGCTCATTGTCGTTCAGGCCACATTCGCGATGCGAATGGAGAGGAATTAAAAAAAAAACTGGGAATTCTAATTTTGCTAAACCAAGATTTGTGCTGACGTCTGCCTATTTCTGTGTGATATTGTATGTGAGAATACTATGGTACATACGTAGGGTAATAGTTATTGAATAACATCAGTCTTTCAGAAGGTCTTGCTGATCATACTCGCAGAACATCCTCGCACATGGCGTCATTCAGCGTGAGTGACCTTACAGATGAGGAGTCTCGGAAATTAAGGGGACTACGAAAGCGAAAAATGGAATTAATTGACGAAATTGCTGGCATAAAAAACGAGCTGAAGGCAGTAAGTTTCCATCATGATCTTAAAGGGAATATGTATGCCCTTTTTGAAGTTAAGCTGTATTAATAGAATGTGTATTCCTCATTAAGGAAACAACAACAAAAATTGTTAAAAGTTTCCCATTTAAAGGAAAATGATCTTCAAAGTTCACCTTTTCCATAGTAAACGCGTTTACTGCCACCCTGGCTTACACGGCAGGTCTGATGGAGCAAAAATTTAGCATGTGTGCATACATCGGCATATAGCTTGCAACAGCGACATATTTGCATACAAATGAGAATATTCGAATTTACATATTCAGTCGCCTACTTAAATTCATGTCTGGTGTGGAAACTCTAGTTTCGCAGTTGTTTTGCTCATTTTGAGTGCCTACATATTCCCTTTAACAACGAAATGATTTAATTCATAGGTTATATCCTTTTGGAAGTCACACAAGAAAAATCTCCTGCGTTGTAACCGTGGTTTGTATATTATATATTCAACACTTTATACCAAAGAACAAGCAATGCAGGCAGAGATAATGCGTGACGAAATAAATTGATATATTGATAAGAAGTTTGTTTATCTGCTTCCTTTTAGGTTGACGCCGAGTTGGAGACCCTATATTACGTTGATGAAGGAAGTAAAACGCGCAGTCGTTTGTTCGTTCAAGGAAAGAAAAAGTTTAACGCCTCTCCAAACAAGGTTTCCGCATTTAAAATTTAAATCAATTAGTAATAGAATAATAAATAATTCCATCCCACTATTGATCAGTGTTTTTTTTAGCATCGATGACGATTATAACGTTCTCCTTTTTAATATGCCTTGTCGCATTCTGATATTGGAAACTGGAAAGTTGCCAATCAATTTTTACTACTTTACTCATGTGCGTGTATGTGACATCGACACATGTTTAAATGTTAATGCTTGGTAGCTTGGTTGCATTGCACATTTGTACAACTGTACGAATATGTTTCAGGGAATTGATTTTCTGTGCGAGCGAGGTCTCATAGAGCGCACACCGGATTCAGTAGCACTGTTTTTCTACCAGAATACAGGTGAGCGGAGAGCGCGTATGTATGTGTTCCTGTTCGCATTGCTTTTATTTACTCGGTGAGTTCTATCGTGTCGAGTTCTATTCCAGCGAAAAGCTGAAGGTTTCCAAATTTCAATTTCCAACCCTTTGTTTATTTCGATTTATTCACTTTCATTCGCACGCAGTGCAATCGCACTAATCATTTTTCAATCATGCACCGATTGTGCTTTGGGCTCAGCTCACCTATACATACCCTATGATGCTATATTTTTGACGTTTAGGCCTGAGCAAGGCTGCCATGGGTGATTATCTCGGACAAAACGAACCGTTTGTTTTGGATGTCCTGGACTCGTGAGTTACTACGTTATTGGGGGTTTTCCGGTTTTTGAATTCACTGAAAGTATCTGTTTTTTATGAATACCAATTTATGCATGTTGTAGCGGCACACCAGTGTAGATGAAGACTTTATTCAGCGGGGGCTGTGACATCTTATCAGCAATATCATCGTCTTATATAGCTAGTCTCATATGCTAATAGTTACGTTATTGAGGTAACACAGACAATAGTGATATGCTAAATGACTATCTAAATGTCAATGTCTAGGAAGTATGACCTAAGAATATACGTTTTAGCTCACTTCCTAACATCTCCCTCATTATATTTAAACAAGCTTATATTTCTTCTGTCGAGGATCCATGTCCAGTCTTCTCGGCGGCGCACGGTCCCTTCTAGGTCGTTGTCCAGCGGCAGCGAGCACAGACGATCTACCTTCACGCGTCGATGATCCTGTTCTCCTCGTTCCACATGAGTCGTCAACTTCCATGCCCATGGACTCCTCCTCCTCTTCAGAAAATTGAACTGCTCGCGGACGCTCACTAGTGTCCTCCTGATCAGCAGTCTTCTCCACAGCGTCTTCCTCTGTCGGCTCAGCACACACGTCACCAGGCGGTACTGCAAGTCGTTGCTCATCGTCGACAGTCGTCTCTTCACTAAGTTTCAGGCTTGGTAGGACATCCACTGTAGACTCCTCAACAACCATTCCACTTAGCTTCTTCTTAGTAGGCCATGCAAGATCAAAATCTTCCAATAAGATTGTCAGTGCATCCTCTTGTTCTTCCTCAGAACCTCTCGGGCGAAGGTCTCTGGTGTAGCACGTCCACACCACCTTCTTGCTTATCTCCACTTCGCATAGAGATCTTCCACGTGTCCTCACGACACGGCCAGGAGTCCAAGTCGGTTTCGTTGGTTTGCGGTAGTCCCTCACGAACACCAGGTCATCCACGACGAAATCCATCTTCTTGACTCCATTTTGTCTGTTGCAGTCCTGCTCCATCCTGGTCCTACTTCCCTGTAGATCGTGCGCCTTCCGCACATTCGGACGTTTTCTTGACTCCTTACCAGATCCTGCAGACTTTACAGCACAACAAGCGGATGCAAATGCTTCTTGAACGCTCGGTAGTTGCTCAATCCACTCCATTCCCATCAGCCGTATGTCCTTCGTCACATAACATCGACCCTTGCCAGGAAATCCGTTCACCTTGAACACAGTGTTGAAAACGCCATCGACCTCAATCGCCGATCCGTTAGCGGCACGCAATTCCTCAGACGCCATTCCAAGAGACGGAGAACCCAGTCGCCTCCACGTCTTTCGATCCACTATCGATACGTCCGCGCCGGTGTCCAACTGCATAACGACATCCAATCCATTCTTTCCGATGCGCGCAGTGACATCCTTCCGGCCTTTCTTCAACCTCGCGACAGCCTTCACGTTCCTTACCGCAGGACAGCTGTTCGCCCAATGACCTGCTTCTCCACATAGAAAGCAAGCTCCTTTTCTTCTTGAGTAGTTCTTGTTCCTGTCGTGATCCTTGCTAGGTGAGCATCGAACAGGCGAGAACCTCCTCGGGGTCCACTTCTTATTATCCACACGAGCGACGAAAGCATTTTCCTCTTGTACATGCACCACAGCGTCCTTCACCAGGCTCATCGACAATTCACATTCGGTGACGAGGTCCCTCAGCTTCGCACCATCACCAATCTCCAGTCGACGAATCAAACGCTTTCGCAAGTCCTTCCACTTGCCTTCTTGCATCCCTGCAACGAACAGCATGCACTTGCAATCGTCCTCGGACATCTCCTTCACACGCCCTCTCTCGTGTAACTGGTTTACACGAGCCGCATACGTCTTGAAATCTCTGTTTCCTCCTTACCACCCGGACGCTTGAATCTTCGCCGGACGAGAGCACTTCTCTCCAATAGTTCTCAAGCACAGTCTTCGTCTCCTCGTAAGACGCTTCCGCTGGCTTCTTCGGCAAAATATGATCCACATACATGACGTAGCTCCTGGAATCAAGCTTGCTGACGAGCAGGCTTGTGCGATCCGCCTCCTCCAGTGACGATCCTTCCGACTTCACAACGTCCTCGAAACGTGTGGTCCACTTGTCGAAAGTACATCCGGTGTCCTCATCATACTCGAATACGACGATACGACTAGCCAGTGCAGCCGCTACCGTCGCAGTATCCTGAGCCGGCACTGAAGCGATCCCTCCTGACCCAGTGAGTTTCTCGAGCAAAAATTGCTCACGCCTTTCTGCACGCTCCTCCATCTTCTGAGCACGCTCCTCCATCTTCCTCGTGGTCTCCAGAAACATCTCCATCATCTTCGCCGTCATGGTCGCGGTGTCCTCATGTTTCGCCATCTTCTTGTTTTCGAAAAGCTCCAAAAACCGAACTGCTGACTTTCGAAAATGCGCAAAATCCGAGCGCAATAAATTGCTAGCTCAAGGATATTTTCGAAAAATCAGTAGTCGATCCAGGAGTTTCGAAAGTCCGTGTCCTGAACTGAACGCCAATTTGTTGTAGCGGCACACCAGTGTAGATGAAGACTTTATTCAGCGGGGGCTGTGACATCTTATCAGCAATATCATCGTCTTATATAGCTAGTCTCATATGCTAATAGTTACGTTATTGAGGTAACACAGACAATAGTGATATGCTAAATGACTATCTAAATCTCTAGAGTTACCTAAAAATACGTTTTAGCTCACTTCCTAACAATGCAGACATACAATCATCACACATAGACTTAAAGCGAAATGCTAGCCTCTTTGGAAACTTTGCATATGATATCCTATGTATCCTATGCTAATTTTGTACGATCGTTCACGGCAATCGTACAAAATTATCATAGGATACGTAGGATTTGCTTATCATATGCTAATTTTCCAAAGAGGCCAGCATTTCTCTTTAAGCCTGTTTCATATTGGGCGTGGTCACGTCACGTTTTTAGCTCCTCGTGCTAATTATGATACAGATGCATTCGTACAATTATTGATTTAAATAATCCATGAGGTCCAACGTGTGTTTCAGAAACTGTTAAACCTCTTTAATATACACATTTTTAAATGATAGTACGTGGAATCCCCGGGGTTTTCTTGCAGTTCAGCAGTATAATAATAATAATAATTTGTGGACACATTATATAAAGTATATAAGTATAAAGTGTATTAAACCAGCTTTTCTAGTTTTGTTCGCCTTCATGAAGTCTCACAGATGCACGTCGTCGATGCTCTTCGCTTATTTTTGTGGTCTTTTCGGTTGCCTGGCGAAAGTCAGAAAATTGACCGAATCATGGATAAATTTTCAGGTGATACTTCTCTCCTTTTTTCTTATTTTTGCGTTTGTCTCTTAAAGCGAAATACCGGCCGGTTTTCAAAAACGCATCTCAAGTACTTGCATTCCTATGCATTTATGCAACGTGGGGTCTAATTGGAGTTTAGCTTTTAATTCTAATTTTGCTCATATGCTGCATTAGAAAGCCGGTGTACGCAATGCGTTTCAAAAACCGGCCGGTATTTCGCTTTAAAAATTTGGTGTAATTATGATTTTTGATGTTCTACTCTACCAGAGGCCATATTCACCACTCCGGTTCCTCGGGGAAATATTCTCTGGGGACAGAAATAGCATTCTAATGTGAGACACGGAGAAAAAAAGAGGGAATTCTCTATAGGGAATTGAGTGGTGAATATGGTCTCAGATGCAGAATTTAGTGAATTGAAGGGAGTGAGCCGAGTGAAAGTGAGGGAAAGATGTAAATTTTGTATTCATAACGTAGTGTAGTGCCGTGTATTGATATCTGTCAAAATAGCCAGAAACGTTAGGGCTTTACTACGAAGTGATTTTTTTTCTGAAAATTTATTTATTTATTTTAGTGTTTTACTGCGAACAAAATCCAGCCATATTTCACTCTAAGGACGATTGTTTTCTGGTGTGCTACAGCACAATCATGCTGAACACTTTGCTGCACAATCCGAGTGTTAAAGATAAACCAACTTTTGAACGGTAAGTGACTTAGAGATTAATTTACTGTCTTTCGCCTTCTGTTTCATGTTTCCTTTGAATTTGGTGAGTCGTTCGAGTTTGTTAACTAGCTATGTACGTGTTATTCGTGTTAGTTTCCTATGTAGTTGTAGAATCAATATATGAAAATGGGTTACTTTGCTATGATAAATGATAACTCTAGATTTTTTTGTGCACTCGGCACTTACTTATTACTCTTTCAGTTTTGTGGAAATGAATCGCGAGATGATGGACCAGTTACGAGTCCCCCAACAAATGTTGTTGAATGTGTATGAGAGCATCAAACAACAACCGTTCAAGTCAGCACATTTATATACTTTACTTTGTTTATATTCATTTTATTGTTATTGTTGGATGTTAGATGTATCTGACGTAATCTATATGATGCGTGTTTCTTAACTCTATTCAACTAATTAAACAAAATTCTTTGACGCATTTTAATTTTCAATTTAATGTGGTATAACAGGGGGTTTGTGAATTTGTGAAATTTATTAGTTGAATGAATTACTATATGAATGGATAATGTCTTTACCATTTGAGGGTCCTTTGCATATAATATATGGAAATGCGGATAGCATTCTTTCCAAAAAGCGTATCACTTCACTGTAAAAAAATTAACCTTTAGAATTCCGGAGGATGATTCCAAAGCATCGGACATATTTTTGAATACCGAGTGCGATGGATGGATGTACAAACAAAGCAGTAATCAGTTCATATCAGGGCCTTTGTCGTGGAAGAGGCGGTGGTGAGACCTTTTTTATTGTTTTTATATTAATCACTGCGCCGGCTTGCTTTTACTTGTACTTGTAATGTGAAGCTTCGGAGAAGAAAAAAATGGAGTTCCTTTCGACTTTGAAGCCCTTTGCCCTGCCCTGGTTATATAACACCAGTCGGCTCACACCACCTGATGCGACTTACGTGGAAATATGATTGGTTTTGCATGGGCATACTTATAAACAAAGTTTCAAACATATCATAAGAAATTCACATAATAGGAAATTCACATAATAAACAATTGCATATGCATACTTCGATATTGAGCTGCGACACTCTTTTTATACCATTAGTCGAAAATTTGCATTTCCGTAACGCACATCGGTATGCAAATTACGCTACAGTTACTCTTTTATATGATGAGATTGTATACAACTTTTGTTTTCAGGTTTGTACTCTCCGACGCATGTCTCTATTATTTCGATACACAACATGATAAGGAACCAAAAGGCATGATCCCATTGCAGAATGTCGGAATAAAGAAGTGGGTTGCATAGTTGCATTATTATTGAGAACATCGTAAATTTAATTCCATTGGTAAATTAGTATTAGTGTGAACTGTGAACATAAGTGTTACGAGGCGACCGGTGAATCAGTGAATGTTAATAATTATAATAATTTATTGACGCATTATATACATTATATACTATATTGACACATTATGACTCGTTACTTGAGAGGCAGTATTTGCATATATTTTGCGTTTTTTTTTAAATATAATATGTTGATTGTGTCGTGTCAACTTCTATCAACTGCATATATTGCGCTCGAGCTCGATGAAGATTAGCGCTTGGTTTGTTCTTTATTAGTGTTGTGTTATGATTCTTGTGTGGTGATCAATTGTAATGTCAGATCTTTATTCCATCGTGTTTTAGAGCCGAAAACATTTCTCGCTCATTTGTGATTGAAATTTACTCGCTAACGGAGCAAAGAGTGAAAGCGTGCAAAAAAGAGGACGGAAAGACGGTAATACTTTGTTTTTCTTATGATTTGTAGTCGTGATTCAGATTCCGTTCGTCGTATGTATTGACTTTTTAACCTTTAACAACTGTAATATTCCTAATGTTTGTATTTGAGTTCACATACCGCATGTCCGCATATTCACATCATGTGCTTTCGTCGAAACTAAATAAACAAACAAAGTTTAAAGCGAAATACCTGCCGGTCTTTGAAACGCATCGTGAACAGCTGAATTCTTACGTATTTATGGCATCGTGAACAGCTGAATTCTTACGTATTTATGCAAAGTTGCTCGAATTTGGCTCGATTTTTTATTCAAATTTATGTTTATTTGCATAAGCTGTATAAGAGTGCTGCTGTACTCGATATGTTCCAAAAACCGGCTGGTATTTCGCCTTAATAGTTCAATATTGGGGTGCTTTATATTGGTTCTCTTTTTTAGTTTGAAGTGCACGGTCGTCATAGTGTGTACCGCGTGGCTGCATCTTCTCAAGAAGAGTTTGTAATGTGGATGGAAAAGTTATCTGGTGCGGCTCAACCAATACCACCAAGGCCAAATAGTACGCATTGATTGATCTCTACTGAGGTCTCTGAGGTTCCAACTCCAACTTCTGACCACTCCGGCTCCCTGGGGAAAATATTCCCTGGGGACAGAAAATAGCATTATAATGTTAGACGCGCAGAGAAAAAGACGGGGAATTGAGTGGGGAATAGACTCAGGTTGCTGGAGAAGGAATAAGTTATCAGTTTGTTGAGTGACTTAGCTTTTCTTCTCCATTACTAGCAAATCAATATTAATTTGTTTGAAAGACTCACTTTGGCATTGAAGTCAGTTTATTTTCAAAGTTAAGTAGCTGTGCTGTACTGTGTTATGTTTTTCTGTTAGTTGTAAGATGGCACGTAGTACAATATATCCTGTTGATGACACTGTCCTACTGCTACCCAACAATCTGGTGCTTTAAATTCAATGCGAAATATTTTATTCGTAGCTAATTTAGCGCTACTTGTGCCTGTGACTTGTGATTTCTGTACATAGTTTGCTTTCTTTGTTTAGTAATTTCGCTCTTGCTCTTGGGACTGTTATGCGCATTGCATTTATCCGCGTTGAGCTTCGATATTTTCTAGAGCAATTCCTTTACCATGTTTTACCGTATATAATATTTGATTTCGCAGTGTGGTCTTATATGGGGTTTCCAAGTATACCAAAAATTCGGTGTGATTCTGTCAATACTACCGTATTTCTGCACGAAGCATGCATATGTAATATGAAAAATTAAAAAAATATTCTCGTGTAGTTCCAAAATACTGTAAATTTTCACCATACTTGGAAACCCTAATAGCGTCTGTAGCTTCCGCGACCGTTTCTCTCCACACGTTTTTACTCTTTCACTAACATGCAGACGCGAATAAGTGGATTGTAAGAAATTTCTTTTTTTCCCCAAAGAACAGATAATCTCATGCATTATTCTAGTTTTTGATTCCATATGCTTGTATGCTATATGTAATTTATTCGTTCACTTTATTTTATTGCCAGTGCTAATTGTAACGTGATCGTTCTTCCCTACACGTTCATTAATTGCCTTTTATTGCAAAGTGACTTTCACTAAACTTTCTTTGTAAATTTTGTTTTTTATATTAATAAACGAGTTTATATATTTGTCTGTTGCCGTTGTGCCAAATACGCCGCGCAAAATTTCCTTGTAGGATCGTAATTCGCAAGCTCTCCTTTCTTCCAGACAAAGAGGAAATACTCGGGTCTCATTAGTTGAACCGTAGATATAGTTAGACCGATACTCATTTACCACCGCAAGACAAATCACCGAACAGGAAGCGACCTACGAATTCACAATTATGTTCTGGAGCCAGCGCCTTAGACCATTCGACCATACGCACATGTTGCAAATTCGAAAAGAAATATTGGGTGCTGACAGCGGATATAGACGAAATTGCGCGGTTGAGGACCAGAGCCTCCGAAGCACCGCGCGCCCAGTCGGCAAACTCCTAGGTGCGCCCACCTCTGCGCTGTATGCGGTTGGCTGTGCCCGTAGCCTAAACAAAGTGCGCAGCTGGCTAGCTATGCGTGCACTCCAATTTGCGCTGCGTACCCAGGAACCTAGTAATGCGAACTTGCCAAATGAATGAACAACGGAGAAAATAATTGCTTCATTGATAAGCACACTGATATTGACTGGCTGTATCAGGATTGCTATTTGAGTGTAAACATATTATTTTAGTACATCTTGCATCGTTAAACAGTGCAAAAAATAAGGTCCATCACGGTGGGGCGGCGCACGGCCTCCACGTTGCGCGAGTTGTGCGCCAATTGAGCGCGAAAGGCGTAGCATTTCCAATTTCAAATGGCGCACCCGCCACGCCCGCGCCAGTTGGCCCTTTCTACTCGTCGCGAACAATAGGCCTTGGTGGACGCAAGACGATTCCACTTGATAGTTGTTCTCATAAATGAAAAAAAGCTCAATGGCGGACAAATAGTTAATCGTTTTCTTTTATTTTAGCTCAATCAACCATGAAACATGTATTCTTTTGGGCTAGCGTTGGGTGGCCGTTCCCGATTGTGTCCAGTCCATACACTCCAGTGACTTCTTAGGCCTCCACTGAAAGAAGTATTAATAAAGGCGCGTGGGATTTCTGTCCCTTAGATGATAATAAATGGGTGCTTAATATTCACATTTGAGAGTTATTCCGGCTCACACATACGAGATTTACTTGACGGGAATATCTGCTTCCCTCCTTCTCTCTCTCTCTCCCTTTCTCTCTCTTTCTCCCTCTCTGTCTCTCTTTTTCTCCTCTCTCTATCTTCTCTCTCTCTCTCTCTCTCTCTCTCTCTCTCTCTCTCTCTCTCTCCCTCTCTCTCGCTCTGTGTATCTCTCTCTCTCTCTTTCTCTTTCTGTCCCTCTCTCTCTCTCTAAAGGTCTGTTGGCTAACAAAGTTGTCGCTTGAAGTGGAGCGCCAACTGATTTGCATATGGACTTTTTTTTTGAGATTTTGAATCTTTGCACGGCCGTCGCTCGTATTCGAATAGGCGACGTCAATCTCCACCATTTGAAAATGTTCCCGTTCTATTTTTTTTTATCTAATGGCCTGTCCATGTTTGCAATTCACACCTGCGAAAAAGACAAATGCCTGTCCATGTTCAGGCCATTTTACATGAATGTCAAATGCCTACCGTAACCCATGCGAACAACGCATTTGACATGGTCCTGCAGCGAAAGTGTATCAGATCCGTACTATTTGAAATAGATCCGTTCTGGGGTTTGCAAGTATGCCAAAAACCGCGAGTTTTCCTTGCAAGTATCAATTCGCAAAATCGTGTGCTTTTTACACACATTTACCGTAACTTTGACACATCCGCACTATAGAAAATCCGCCATCAAAGACATTTTTTGTTGAACAAATGGTCCCGTGGCGATCGGTCGTAAAAACTGCCTGTAGATATTCTCGTGTAGTGCCAAGATACGGTAAATTTTTCGATACTTGCAAGGAAAATCGGGCATACTTGCAAACCCCATACTATTTTGAAATAGATCCATGCTAGATTCAAAATAGCTGCGGGACCTTGTCATTACATTGACTCGAACATGGACAGGCATTTGTCATTTTCGCAAGTGCGAATCGCATACATGGACAGGACATATGATATAATAATGATTTAAAATTGTTGGTTAACAAACAATAAGGGAACCCCGAGAACCCGCGTTTGATGCGGAGCTTTACTCCACCATATCTCTCCTGCCAAAAATATTCTGTACCACATACACCCCAACTTTTTCTCCCATTGTTTTTGTTTGTTCTCAATTATCGTAGATGCTTGTCACCTAACCGCCGGGACACACATTACATCCATCTTTCCAGTAAAATTGACAGGATTGTTTTTGTGGCCGTATACGCGAACGCGGGAATATGTTCCCAGCCTGTGGAAGGTTATCGAAAGAGAGGAATCACACGGATCAGAGTCACGCAAATTCTCGCGACCGAAGAGGCTCCCGCTGTTCGTGCATACGGCCACTGGTTTCAGGGTCATTCATGGTCATAACTGAGTGCCGAAAATATATGCATGACGCGCGAATCTTTCATGAAAGTTCATTGACCATCTCGCTTTGTTGAACGTGTTCTTTTTTTAGGCATTTTTTGACGATTTCCCTTTTTTTTACGGAAGAGCGTACACAAAACATCATTCAAAGTGTTTCAAAATGTTCGAGTCAATCAAAACACCCCTAATTTCAAATATTAGATGACAGTAACCTAATAGAATAAACTCAACAAACCCATGCTACATATGTAGTGTGCGTGCACGGTGAGTTGAAAAATATAAAAAAAAAATTAGCGGTAAAGTCAACCTAACGGTTATGGAATCAGCTCAAGCTTATTTTATTTTATAAATGATCAAAGTACGCGTTGCGATCCGGTTTTTCAGGTATGCGCTTTCCAGCGTCTAAGCCTGAGCCTAAGCCTAAGCTAAGCTAAGCATAAGCTTCTCACATCTCTGTACTTACGTCAAATTTCTGCTGTAAACTTATATATCTGTGGGATCACCTCAGGCTTGCGCAATGATACCTACAAAGAAGGATTGTATGGATATAAAAATGATCAAGCTGCGCAAAAAATGGGCATAAAAGAAACGTAGTAGTAGTATGCGGTACTGAACCTGCGCTATTCAGGAACACATTTATGTGTTGTTCGGGGTTAGATGCTTAGGCTACCGTACCCATAATTGCGAAGAATAAGTTACTTGGTTTTGTTTGTTATGAAATGCATCTTTCGCAGTATTCTCATAGGCTTATTAGAACCAAGCAAAGTGTGTCCCGCACCGGATCGGCGCGCATTTTGCCCCATATCTATTCGGCGCGCATCCTGTGTGCCATTTATTCGCGGCGAGCTTTTTGTGTCCCTAAATTGTGCGGCGCGCAACTCATTGGTTCTCTAGTGTTCCTTACATAAAAAATTTTTTATGCGAGTCTCCCAAATATACATTTTTCTTTCACAACAACTTTTTACATAAACATCCTATAACTAATGTTGCTCTCCCTTTTCGTCTAAAAAATAATTACTTACTCTATAAATGTGAGATTTGTTTACAGCTGTCTTAATGATAATCTCCAGTCCAATATTTGCTCATTTGCTGTCAGTTTTGACCACGAGAACGCTAGCCACGTCGCAAGACCGAGTTGAACATGATAATGGTATGCGTTGAACTTTTTTTGGTGACAGGGTAATCAATAATACATTTATATGATGAGCTTATTGAATTCGTTGCATGATGTATCTCTAATTGCCTATTTCAAATTGGCTGTCAATTCTGCATGAAAACGCAGACGATTTTTCGCTCGATTTTCTTCACAGTCTGTCCACGAGTGACGAGCAGAGGCTCTACAAGTAAGTCAACTTTCGGGAATATGTTTATTTTCTAAAGGAAAACAGAATATTCGTAATATTCCAGCTTCCAGCATCAAATGGATACCGGTATTACAACATTTCATACCATCTAAACTCAGTCAAGCTCGGCGCACGACCTACATCAGATTTTTTACAACTTCGTTGTGTACATTTTCATGTGATATGCCAATCAATTACTTTGAGAATACTTCTTTTGGATAGCAGTCATCTCTCTATGATCCAGAATAAACCTTTTTTTCTTGGATCAGGGCTGGCCACCCATTCCGTAACCAAAGATGGCCCATTCTCTAGAGGGCACTACTTCGGTAGACCAGAGCGGACTGCATGGACCCTTTCGGGGCCCTGAAGAACAGTCCTAGCTTGAGCTTTAACCTTTAGCCTATAAACGAGACTGTTGAAAGCAAATTGACCAACTTTTCAAGATGAACCAAGTGATATTTAGACATGTTCTCTCCAACTACGATAAATCCGTACGGCCTGTGTTCAACGCTACTCACGTGGTCGATGTGTTTATGGGACTCACTCTCACCCATATACAGAACATTGTCAGTTGTATTTTGTATTGTGCCGACATTTCGTATGTGTATAATCACCGTATGTGTATAATCACCAAAAAGATCAATCTTATTATATAAAGGAGAAGAGTTTACTTTTTTGTTTGTGTGCACGGAACGAGAAAGAATATCTAAACTAAAGGCCATAAAAGGAGAGCCGGAGTCCAGTCTTGAGCAAGCGAAATTCGAGTCTTATTTCATGATTTTCCAAGATATGTTGCAAACGTTTCACAGAACTTTGCGTTCCTGCATTTTAATATTTGCAAGCCGCCTAGCCGTCTGGTAATAAATATCCTAGTAACTCAAAATTTCAATAATAAATATCCAAAGCACTCCTAATTGCATTCCTAATTCCATATTTCTTATTCCTAATTGCATTCCTAAGTGTACTGGCATGTGTAATTGCTTTGTTGGATATCCAATTTATTTAGGATGAACGGAACCAAGTTTTGTCACTAAATGTGTGGGTAGAGCAGTATTGGCACGACGAGAGGATCAGCTGGAATCCGGCTGAATTTGGAAACTTGACAAAAGTTCGTTTATTTTATCAAAATATGCAATTTTCAATTTTCCACAAAGTTGGAACTTATTCCAATGACAACTTAAGTGCTTGATAGGTGCCCGGCGAACACCTTGCGCTTTAAACAAATGCGAAAATCGATGCTGAAACGGGTAGAAAGATGTGCCGCGACTTCGCACCACCTTCCCCTCCCAGGTTCTCAGGAATGGAGTCTCCTTGTGCACGCGAGTATCTGGCGAAGGTGTGGCTGGCAGCGCCGCGTGATGTGCGCGCGCCCCGTCAGTCCTTTAGTTAGTGAACGCGCTTTTTGATAAGACGAATACGGTTAGTAATTAATATTTAAAAATATTTAATATTTACTTTAGCTATCCATATCGACAAAGAAGCTGTGGATCCCAGATATTGTTCTTTATAACAAGTTAGTTTGATTTGATGAATAGCCGATTTTTTTGTAACATTTCACCATCGTTGGTAGAATTAGAGGTATCCGGTGGAGAGAACATTCGTTGTATGATCTTGAGCATAATTTCACAGTTTGACACAACCTGACATTGTTTGACACAATTTGACATTGCTTGACACAACATGACATTGTTTGACACAACATGCCATTGTTTGACACAGCATGACATTGTTTGACACAACATGACATGCTCGAAAATTTCAGTGCTAGGGACTTTTCACGTGGCTTCGTTGAAGTCAATCTTCATGTTACGAATGAAGGAGATAGTAAGTATACGGTGTATAAAAAAATTAACCTTCGCACTGAGATTTATGTGCTATATAAACTTTATTACAGTCGTGTCGTGAGTCGTGAGTTCCTATTCGTTACCGTAAACTAAAAATAAATAGCGGGGCATATATTTTCGTTGTCAGACTTGTCCTATTTTTTTAATATTTTTCTAATAATATTTTTCTTTTTTCAATATTTTTCCTTTGTATATTGTTTGTTTCAGTTCAGTATGCGCCGCCTGCCAAAGTGTACTCAATTTGCAGGTATCATATGCAACACGCTGTAATAATTATGTAAAAATATTATAAAAAAATCATAAAACCCATATGACTAACCCACACTGGCAGCCATTTATGTAATGAATACTATAAATAAGCCAATATAATTGCACAAATTTTTATCTAACTAAATATATTTATTAGCACATAAAATGATAAAATGTGTGCATCAATATGATGAAAGGTTCAAAAGCAACAGTTGAATGGCCATGGTTTTAATTACCTTGAGCAAATAAATGTGAGTATAACTAACAAGTAACTAACAAGTATATATATATATATAATATAAATTCTACGTTACTAGACATAAACAAAATAAAGTAAAGGCTCCCCAATTGTTCATACTTTTATTTAAACTCAAGCGTCTGCCAACTGACGTTGCGGCCGGTTTCTGAAACGCATCGTGGACAACTGCATTCTTATGTAATTTATTCGAAGAGGGGTCTACTTGGGGTCTATTTTTTATGCTAAATTATGCTCATTTGCATATAACGCATACGAATGTTGGTGTACTCGATGCGTTTCAAAATCCGGCCGGTATTTCGCTCTAAAGCACGATTAAAAAGAATGCAACAGTGGATACTTCGGGGTCGTACAACCACAATATAAACAATTTGTTGTTTAGACTGGACGTCCGTTTCTTCCCTTTCGATGACCAGTTCTGTCAGATGGAGTTCCGATCATGTTAGAATCTTTTTATATACAGAATCATGTCAAGAGTTTACTGTTTTGTTTGTGTGAACGCAACGTTTCTCTACATTTCAGGCGTTTGGTATAAGTGTTCCTTTTGTAACTCTTCAAAATAAGCGCAAACTAATTTTATTACGTAAACTTGGAAGATACGTTTCAGACGTTACAAATAACAGTAGGATAATTTTAGTAGGGTCACCTGTGTAGTCGCCAGAGGCGGCGCCAGCCGTCTGGTTTTTAATAAAACAACAAACAGCACTTTGTAGGCCATTTTATGCTTCTACCCTTATAGGGATCTACGATTTACGGCAATTAAATCTGCAAATAATGGAGCGTTATGATGGGAAAACGCCGTTCACAAAAGATTCTTTCACTGAGAATGGAGAGTGGGAGATTGTGAACAACAGAACCATTCGCTACATCACTGGGGAGAAGGAAAGGTATAAACCGAATCTGAAACTAACCTGTCTTTTGGTATCATAAAGGTCATTACTTGCCTGGATACCAGATACAGATCCATAAACGCTAAGCTGGAGGTGCGCCGCTAAGATTTTGAAGGTGCACCGCGAAGAAAATCGCGGTTCGCTACAGGCGAATGGCGAACCCTTCAGCGCGCAGCCATTGCCGGGCCGTCGCGGCTCGTCGCCGAAGTTTCATGAGTGGTGAGAAGCATGAACGCCCCATGAATCAATGTTTGGCGTATCGGACAAATTTCGCGCTATAATTGGCAACCAGACGAGTGGACCAAATAAAAAAACCCAGATAAAATACATGTTTATTTAGATTTGCGGTGGTCGTATTCGAGTTACATCTACGGAGACGAATGCTTTACTTTATGTACAATATTATTGCTCCATGTGTTATGCTTTCCGTGAGTTTTCTCCACTTTCAGATTATAAACACACCCCATTCTCGACGCACCAACCAATTAATAGTGTTTCTCGGTTAGAGATCGTTACCACATTTGATCTTGTTTTAATAAAAGCAGGAACCTAATAAAACCTAAAATATAAAAGTGTCATAGCAAGGTTCAATTCAGAACTGCGACCATAAATATCCAAATTTCAATGTTTAGAAAAAACTTATTTTTAGAAAATTAAGTCCGTAATTATGTAATTTAGATACTCACAATGATGCAATTCATGCTGCCATGTGAAAGCGGAGAGAAAGTACGTCTATATGTCTAGCTTTATGTGACAGTGACTTTTCCATTAAAAAGGGTTAACGCGAAATACCACCCGGTTTGGGGTTTTTTCACCAAAAATAGTTTGAAAAAAGTTATAAACGAAAATAAACATAAAAACACAAACAAATAAGTGCATCTTGTATAGAAATGTTCTCAAACAACCATTTTTTTGCGATTTTGTATGGGAAAATTCGCTTCCGGAGATTTGCCGATTTTAATACTAGCACGGCCCCGGAAAAATCGAGGGATGGCCTTTTCAAATGATCACACACTCCGAAGCATCCAAATGACGAAATGTTGACAAAATATTTTGAATTTGGCTAGTAAAAGACCAAAAATGCACATTTTGAAAACGGCGGTAAACGCACGGTTGTTTACTCCTCCTCTTTTCGTATTTTTTAGTTGAGACCGACCGGTATTTCGCTTTAAAGCTAGGACTGTTCTTCAGGGCTCCGAAGGGGTCCCAGCAGTCCGCTCTGGGCTCTGGTCTACCGAAGGAGTGTGCTCCAGAGAATAGGCCATCTTTGATTACGGAATGTGCGGCCAGCCCTGATCCAAGAAACCTTCCCAAGTTTTCACCTGGTACCGTTTTTACCACCCGGTCGGTGCGGCCGGCCACAGGAATTGAACTCCGGTCGTGTGTGTGGTGAGCAGCAGCGCTAGCCACTACACCACCGGCTGGCCTTATTTTCATACAATAAAAAGTATTATATTAAAAAATAATTAACCTTTTTCAGGTTACACTGGGTCTAACCGTCCTTCTTGCCTATTCCGTGTTTTCGTTCAACATAGCCGAAAGTATGCCAGAGACTAGTGACGTCATACCCTTGATTGGTTGGTTTTCTGCTGAAATATGTAATCCCTGCAAAGCGTCCATGTATAGTCTGTAGGTCTCAGCCTTTAAAAAACCCACATGGCGTACCTGTGCCAGTGGTGCGCACCACTGGCACACTGCCGCGCCTTACTAAATTGTGCGCCGCTGATGCGCCAAGTAAAATAGGACACTCGCGGCCGCCTGTGGAGCACTCCCGCGCTCTCCAGTAGGGGTGCGCCGCGCACCAGGGGCGGATCTTTATTTTGTGCGCGGCGATGGCGATGGCGCGGAGTTTCACCTGTGTTCATTTGGCCATATTTGCAGCAATCTATTTGATGTGTATAATGGGAATCTCGGCAATATCTGTTGGACTTTCAGTTCTTATTCTCAATGTGCGACATCGAGTTGATAAAAGTCTTTGGTGAGTTTTCCCCAGTCTGATCTATCGTATCTAAAAAAGATAAAGTGTACAGATATTGTGTACCGGGTTATATCAACCGAATCCAGCTCAGAGGCTGGACATACTGGCCATTTGAACTTCCCGGAGGCCAATTTTCTCGGGAAGCCGTTTTATCTCCGCCGGTTTTACCCAGCTACCAACTTTTACACCTTTGGTGAGGTGAAGGGGTTCCGGGCCGGGCTCGAACCAGCCACCGGTGGCGTGGAACAAGGTGCTTGCCACTGCGCCACGTCCCCTCATCTATCTATCGTAGCGTCCGCAACAAAACGGCGAACTCATGCCCATTTAGCGACGCACCTTGCTTCTCGTTTTGGTGTGGGAGCGCAAGAGTGACACAACTTTCCTGTACAATAATTTCAGTGTGCCCGCATGGCTGTCCTATGTGGGTTTTTCTCTTATTGGCCGACTCTTTGCATGGCAGGAAGTGCTTCAAAATAAAAGAAAAGGAAAGAAGCGAAGTCATTATCTGGACTATCTCGAGGTGGACCAGGAGACTGATGCTGTGGCGAGAGGATTGGTATTGCCTTTGAAACTTGCACAAATCAACATAGTTCAAATATTTGTGCCATAATTGAGCAATGGTGTCAAGCAAAGGTTTTTATTTGTAACATCATATCATGCAAAAATCTGATATCAAAAAAAAAGACGGCTTACTAATTAAGACATCTAAAACATCCAAAAACATCTCTGACATCCACAAACATCCGGGACATCCAAAACATCCCTAGACATCCAAGACACCCAGCACATCCAAAAAACATCCGTGACATCTGACCATGTTCCAATGCGTGGATGATGCTCATTCTTTTTATTTGTATTTGTTTGGTTCGTGAAGCTTTTATTCGGGTTCTTGTCTGCTTTTCGTAAAGTTCTGGTACGTGTTCAACCATTGTTGCCCAGGGCAGATGTTATTACTCTGAAACTATCGCTGAGAAAGTGCACCATTACCTCAAGTTAACCGTTTGGAGTGACTGTCGAAGGTACTCGATGCGCGTTATCTGACATATCGCAAGAAAATTGAAAGCTTCCGACCAGGAAAAACTATCACTAGCCTACGCCTACCTTGTCACCAAATGTTCTCCGTAAAAAACGTGTCTCATTATTAATGTAGTTCATGTTCAAAAATGACTTCTATTTTGAATTACTACTGGATGTCACAGTATTTTGGATGTACGGGATGTTTACAGATGTCCGGGATGTTTTCAGATGTTTCTGGATGTCCGAGATGTCACCAGATGTCTTTGGATGTTTTAGATGTCTTAAGCAGTAAGCCAAAAAAGACAAGAGGCCATGGGAAGTTGACCCGCACCATGTGCTTGGAAAAGGCCATTTTCTGCAATATGTGACAGATCCGATATGGATTTTCCTTTTGTTAGCAGTTAGCACATGGGCACGCGCATCCGCCCAGCTTACTTCAACATTAGTCCTCAGTCTTTGGGACGACCTGTTGTATACATATATTTAAATTGGTCGAGTTGGTACAGATGAATAAACGAATATTAATTAAGAATTTAATAAAGATGGAATACGGATTTGTAATAGGTGAGAAACCTAAAAAATTTTCTGAAAAATCAGAATAATAATCAAATTACAGCAGTGTTTTGTGAAAATCAAATGGTTACCCTAACAATAAGATGATTGTCTTTACGGCATACAAGTTCGACCAATTTGAGTGTCTTTTTCTCGGATGTCCTCTTTTCAGATGACGAAGGTGAAAGAAGAAGATGAGGCAGATGAATTAGTGGCCGAATGGACTCTCCTCTCCCATGTTCTCGATCGATTCTTTTTCTTTTTTGTGCTTTTGCTCAACGCGTCCGCCACTTTAGGGTACTTATACACGTATTTTTAATGAAGAAATATAAAGACTTTTATAGAGTGAAACTTGGCGATATCGCCGTGCAAAAAAGGTCCACTACAGCGGGACCGCACACCCCGCCTAGGGGCGCGGCTGGTACGCCGGGCGTGCGCGAATGTTAATGAGGCACCTATGGCGGTCTCATTGTATCTGCCACGGACCCCACAAAACGTGCGTTGCGGGCACGCCAACGGGAGTTGAATGTCCTTTAGCGCACCAGTACCGCGCAACCTAGGCTGTGTGCGCGCCTTGCCTAAATGATGCGCCGCTGGTGCGTCAAGTAAAATAAGACACTCGTGGCGCATCAGTGGCGCACTCCCCACGCACTCTAGTGGGGCTGCGCCGCGCATCAGGGGCGGACCTTTATTTTGTGCGCGGCGATTGATCGGAGTTTCAGTCGATCTTCACCTAATAAATATCCTTTTCAGGCTGTTGGTGCTGGCTCCACGATTTTCATATGGCATGTTTTCTATGGAATATAAGCAGTAATACGTGCGTGTCTTTTTGTTGAATTTATTTTCGTGTTCAATGTTTGTGCGTAAAGGTGAATAAACGAATATGAATAAAGAAATGAATAAAGGTGAATATGAGAAATACATGTGTCTACCGCGTGAATACGGATTGGCAATACGTGAGAAACCTAAAATATATTCTGAAAAAAATCAGAAGAATATGTTTATGTTTATGTTTATTAGACTCTTAGAAAGAGCGCAACACCATAATTTGAGACGATGAAAGAATTCAATAGTTTTAAAATTCGAAGTAGTAAGTCAAAGATAAAATACGAAAAAATGCATAGCATGCATATTTATCTTTGAAATTACAGCAGTGTTTTGTGAAAAACAAATGGCGATAAATAAAAATGGCGATAAAAACAATAAGATGGCGACATACACTAATGGAACTTAGTCCTAGTGATCAAGTTATATTAAAAGGATAAGGATGATATTCGATTGTGGTCACGGGAATTACTAAAAAGGGAATACCTAATGGTCATATTAGGTTTTGACAAATTAGGGCATTACTTATGCTACATACATGTTGGGTATTCCCTTGTAAGTCATGATATATGAGATTGAAACAAAGAATTTTTGCCACGAAAACATATTTTAAAACGCTTGAAAAGGTGATCTTGTTCCACTAGATCAATTACTAACGCGCGCATATTTCACTGTTTATTCTGTATAGCGATTCTGGCTTTATGAGTATTATATGTTAATTTAGCTGATTTAAAGCGACATAACCACATAACGGCCGTGTCTTGAAACGTATGATGGTATGATGGACTCGTTCCTGCATGCCTATGTACTCGTGCTAAATAAAACGAGTTCGAATTAATTGTAATCTCGTTTTTTTTTATTTCATTCCTACTCATTCGCAATTGTTGCATGAGAAAGCGGTTTTGAAAAATCCGTCCATTCCAAAACCGCCTGTTATACCGCTTTAAGCCAGATGATCATTCAATGATCAAATCTCACAAAATCCAGGACACCGCTTTAATGTGTGTGTTTTGCGTCGTTCAACACTTCCCTGACTATCCTCTGAATATCAACAAATCTTTTCGGCTCGGCCGCAGTCACTTTTTCGCATCATTCGAGCTGTCTGTGCAGCTTTCCTGACAGCACAATGTATGCGCCGCGCGCCAGGAACACCTTACACCCGCCCACCTAGCGCTTATATAAAGAGAAGCCAACGCAAGGAAACGCAACAATCGGTCATTCGGGATCGGTTTTGATCCGAAACACTTGTGAACATGAAGTTACGGTAAGCTTTAATTTCCATTTTCTGTCTTCTTGCGTTTTTAACCGTTTATTTTCTTGCTCGTTTTAGTGCATCGGTCACCTACAGGCTTTTTCGCCATGCTCGATTTGCTAGAATGAAATGTTTTTCCCAAAAACTTATGACACGCACTGTATGTTATGGGAATTTTGCGTTTGCATAGCTTTTAGTGAAATTCGAAGTCCGGTGTGGTAAAATTTTAATCAAACACCAACGACTGCGAACTTTTTTTTGTAAATTGACTTTATAATTTATAAGCTAATTCACCATAGAGAGGACAACTTGAATTGTTTCGACACTCAGTCAGCACCAGCTTTCATTAGTAAATCAATGAAGATCAAGGACTAGGACTACTTATATGTCCTGGTTTTTGATCTCTGAGTAACCTTTGTGCTGCTTTATCCTTTGAAGCGCGTGAGGGGTGTCAATTTCGTTTGAAGGCAAACATATCCCGTACAGTAGCCGCATATAACCAACAATACACAAGTGGTGGTCACGCTTCTATTGTCTTTAAGATAACATATATGAACATATGAAGAATTATTTAATGCAGCAATAACAAAGTGGTCGAGCATACGTTGCTTAAAGCGAAATACCAGCCGGTTTTTGAAACGCATCTCAAATATGAGCATTCTTATTCAGTTATGCTAAAAGGGGTCTATTGGGGTCTATTTTTTATTCAAATTTACGATCATTTGCATATGAAGCATAGGAAAGCATAGAGTACTCGATGCGTTCAAGAACCGGCCGGTATTTCGCTTTAAAGCTATAAAACGACTGGTTTGTGAAATGTATTCTGGGCAATTTCATTCCCATACATGTCTATGCAAATTAGTATAAACAGATGAAAAATTGGGCAGTATTAGCTCAGTAATTTGCCTACAACGTCCGGCATAGGTTTCAAAACCAGGTTCTCACATCACTGCTTCAATAACTGTAAAATGGCTGTTTCCCTACAAACGTCCGGCATAGGTTTCAAAACCGGGTTATCAGTTGGCTTTAATAACTAAAAAATATTTCAGTTCGCTTGCATCTTTATCGCTGATCGCTGTAGTTCTCGCTGGGCCGGAGAGGAAGTCGACAAAGGGCTCTTCCATTCAGAAGGTCATTGACAACATGGTGGTCGAGGACGACGCCGATGTGGCAGAGCTGAAGAAACAGTACAAGAGTCTATTGTCAAGGAATCCGTCGTCAAGGAGGAGACAGCAAGGTAAGCCGTTCTTAAAAAAATGAATCGATTATTTCACTTCATCATTTATAAATACGCACGTAAATCAATGCATTACGTGCGCTTATTTCGCTAATCATGCAAAGTCGCGTTTAAATTCAGATCCTTCAGGACTTGGTGCATTCTCCAACTTTGGTGGAGGCTACGGACGATTTGGTGGGGGTGGAATGGGAGGATTCCAGGTAGACACCCTTCACCTGTAACTACATATAACCTACTGAATCCTTTTATAGATAATATCTCTCTGCTAGTAATGGAAAGTAAGAAATACACACATCCCGTTTGCTGCTAAATAAATAAATAAATCTTTTACGCCACAAGTGCGTGCTCCTTTATTCAAGGGAGTTCAAATTTCAATTTCAAAGTGCGCTTATGACATGTTCCGCAGAGGTCCTGAGCAGTAGGCGACGTGTTCCAGATGACATTTTTTCTTTATGTCCCCATTATGTGCTTTACTTTCAGGGAGGATACGGTGGAATGGGTGGATATGGCGGAAACGGAGGCGGTGACATGGGCGGAGACGGATACGGAGGTAGAACAGAATTGTGTAAACATAAACAAAAGGAAACATTTTCTTTGAAAACACATCAATGTTCATTCTTTACAAGAATAATTCACTACCTATGGTAATTGGGAAATAGGTCCCATTTAGGATACGGCCCTTATGGAGGTCCTGGTCCATTTGGCGGTCCATACGGTGAGTTTCTAGAAACTAGGGTGCTGATGGATGAACAATCCTGGACCCAGAGAAATATTGGAAGGCTTTCCCTCTAGCAGCGAACGCACGCCAAATATGGGATACGCCCACCCACTCTCCTGTTATGCGACCCAAATTGAGAAACCTTACCCACACTTCATCTAACCGATAGACCACTCTTCTGACGGAACATAACTCCTCAGTGCACCCGTATTAACATATTGTACGGTTCATTGCTAACCGGGCCACAGAACACCAGTGATTCGCACCTGTTGGTTACTACATATGGCATGCCTTTAAAATGTCTACTCGGCATACATATGATGCGGGACCGCCTATATATTTTAGGAGGCTACGGTGGAATGGGCGGAGGCGGTTACGGAGGCGGCGGCATGGGCGGTGGCATGGGAGGAGGTCCCGACTTTGGCGGATACGGAGGCGGAGGATACGGTATGTTCGTGCGATGACTGGTTATCTGACCATATTCAGCATTATTGACTAGTCTGCAAACGCCTAAACAATGAATTATTTGAATAGTTGTTATGCTCCTTGAAAGAGCGCAACGCTGTGAGAGTCGATGAAACAAGAAAATCAAAGTCGAAGATGTAGATATTTGAAATTATTCCCATCAACAGCATATACATTTATAACAGTACATTTACAATGGGGTTTAAACACTTCCTAATTATTCATAGTTGCCATATTCTCTAATTTTGTAAATTACTGCTGTACAGCTACCTTTTTCCACGATCTTGGTATTTTTTAACTTAGGTGTTTGGTTTTACGCATTTACTTATTTTTCCCGTTATTTTAGGTGGCATGGGAGGAGGAGGAGGAGGACAAGGACAAGGCGGATACGGCGGAATGGGCGGTTACGGCGGAGGAGGAGGAGACTTCGGAGGCGGATACGGTGGCGGAATGGGAGGCGGAATGGGAGGATACGGAGGCGGAGGAATGGGCGGAGGACCTGGAGGAAACGGAGGTGGAGACTTCGGAGGACCCATGGGGGGAGGCGGATACGGAGGCGGAGGATATGGTAACCTATTTGTCACATAGTTAACATGGTTTATACTCAACTACATTTATTTATTAAATAACACCACAGGGTGTGCATCACAATGATGAAAAGAAAATAGTATGTAACTCGTCGTGTTTTCGTCGATCAGCAAACAGGTGATTTGATAATAAAACAATGGAAAGCAAGCGTCAGGCATTTCAAGTTTTGCAAATATTTATGATATCTAGGCAATCCAGGCGATATTGTATTGTTACCTCAAAAAATGGGCCACGAGATAAGCGCTGAATGCAATCTAATAATTAGATCTAGTTCCGGCTCCTATGGCTTGGTGCATTACGATTTAATTTTTGAGGTGGTGGCATGGGAGGATACGGCGGAGGCGGCATGGGCGGCGGAGGAGGACCCGACTACGGAGGTTTGTAATATTGCATAACCTAGAAAGCTAACTTTTGCACTGTTGATCTAATGTATTCAAAAAATCAATTCAAAAATCAAAAAAAAAAACTTAACTATGGCGAAACACTCAATCTTATTGGTAATTGATTTGTAGCAAGGTGTTACTCTTATAAACGAACCTCAAGCTAATCGTTACATGTGGCTTAATTTGCAAACCTTCTCATCTTCATTTTATATGATGCACATTTATATTTTATATCAGTCGGCTCACGCCGCCTGAGGCGACTTACATGGAAATATGATTGGTTTAGCATGGGCATACAGGCATACTTATATACAAAGCTTCAAACGTATCATAAGAAATTCACATAATAGGAAACAATTGCATATGCATACTTCGATATTGAGCTGCGAAGCTCTTTTTTATACCCGAACACGAAATTTGCATTTCCGTAACGCACATCGGTATGCAAATTACGCTACAGTTACTCTTTTATATAATAAGATTATGTGTCAACAAATTATTATTATTCTGTATCAACTAATGAGCACACATTGTTGAAACGGTTGTTACCCTGCTTTACTTTGCAGGCTACGGACCTGGAGGCGGTTACGGGGGCGGAAACTACGGAGGAGACATGATGGGAGGAGGCGGTGAGCTATTCACTTTATAAATAATCTTTAAAGCGAAATACCGGCCGGTTTTTGAAACACCGAGTACATCAGCATTATTATTCTGCATATGCCAATGAACATAAATTAGAATAAAAACGAGCAAATTAGCATAAATACGTAAGAATTCAGTTGTCCACGATGCGTTTCAAAAACCGGCCGGTATTTCGCTTCAAGAGCGTGCTATTTTATTCAAGACTGGTAGAATACAGCATATTGCCCAATTAGCGCGAAGGGGCGTGACAACTGCGATAGATGACTGGCTATGGTAAATTGCTGAATACTTCGTGAATTTTGCGCTTGAAAATTAGAAAAATATCGTATCCTGCTATATTTGTCATGAAGAATCAGATGGAATCATCAAAAATAGGGGTCATTTGAAATGGGCCTGACCCTTCAAGTGAAGATATTCATATAATAATAGAAAGCGTTGTGTAAAGACCACATGCTAACTCACCGATAACGTATGTACACTGTTGTAGGAGGCGGCGGAGGTTGCCCCGGCGGACAATGCAGAGGAAGGAAGTAAACAGTGGATAGCACCTTTCGGATTATAATAATTTATTGCGGCCTTAAGTTATTTTGAAATAAAAATTTAATTTCTTCTCTTTAATTTGTCATGCCACCACTTTATAAGAAACCATCGGCTTATTGGATAATACACCACAGACACCCGGACACCACTGGACACCGATGGACACCTTCAGCTGAATATGTCCCAGTTTCAAAGATTAGGTCGAAATACGGATTATCGTATCATCATTAGCATATTTACAATGTGTGAACTTAGATTGTTAATAATTAAGCTTAACAAAATACTTCATTTTCACGATCAGAAGCTGTAATATCCCGCGTAAGCCTCTATTCTGTTCGTGGTCAGCGAAAAATCTGGAATAACTTATTTAGATGGGCCTGAAACCTTGAAGGCCACGTCAAAGAGTACATTAAGAGCATATATGAGGAAACTATGTTATAGCAGGTCATAAAACAATGGGCATGAGTAGTGTACTTATCGGAATTTGACCGACGACGGAACTGCCCAATAATTTTATTTATTAAACTATTTGCGTGCAGCCATTCCTTTACTGCAACTTTTTTCAACAAGAGTTGAAGCTATATTCCCCGATCCATGGGTTTCTAACAATGTTAGTTAGCTCATTTCAAATGTCCACATTAGTGTATCCATTTGCTTTCCTGGTAATATGGTTTAAAGCGAAATAGTGGCCGTTTTTTTGAAACACACCTGCATTCTTATGCATCTTATGCAAATGAGCATAAATTAGAATAAAAATTATAAAAAAATCGAGCTAAATTCGAGCAACTTAGCTCTTAGCATAAAGTAAGGATACAGTTGCCCACGTTGTGTTTCAAAAACCGGCTGGCATTTCCCTTTAAGCTACAGTATACTTGTTCACACTTTTCACAATCAGACGCGCATTGATTCACTATACTTCAGCACTTTGTCAATTAGCCGACGAAGGACGAAGGTGTTTGATTCCGCCTGAACGATCACTTCTGCTCATGCACTGGTCATGCACATTTCCGGTTCTGAATTCCGACAACACCTCAAGGAGGCTGCCAGTCACAAGCCAACCGGATTTCATTCCATCTAATTTGGCACCAACTTATTCTGCTTATAGCTTGGCTATAATAATTTCTTAGAGAAATAAAAGCATGTAACTTGTTTTACTTATAATCGGCACAGTGGTGTTTTTCTTACCTGCTATGCGACAGGAAAAAGTTCGTAGTGGATAATATAAGGACAAAGCTCTAGTATTACCACGATCACTCATCTTAAAAGTTGATGACTGGCTTCTATTAGTCTCGCTCTCCAGCTTCAATTTGCTGTGTAATTATCGACCATATTTTTGTCGGCTGTGAGACTCTTCGTAGGTTTAAAGCGAAATACCGGCCGGTGTTTGAAACGCATCGGCTACATCGACATTATTATGCAGCATATGCAAATGAACATAAATAAACATACATCAAATTAGCATAAATACGTAAGAATTCAGTTGTCCACGATGCGTTTCAAATACCGGCTGGTATTTTAAAAGTGTTGGCCGGCTAACAAAAGACCAAATCTTTGCCACGTCACTTTCTGTTATGTCCCTTTTATTGTCCCGCTCCCGCTCCCTTCCGCCCCATTCCGCCCCCTCCCGCTCCCTTCCGCCCCCTCCCGCTCCCTTCCGCCCCCTCCCGCTCCCTTCCGCCCCATTCCGCACAATTCCGCCTCATTCCGCCCGCTCCCTTCCCCTCCCTTCCGCCCGATTCCGCGAATGCCGCGAGCAAGTGTGGCAACTCCGATCTCGGGAATGAATTGTTCGCTTCGCTCGCGATAATCACGGTACAATTATTTATCAAATATGCTACGCAATTTGGTAACAACGTCATAGCATCTTCATTACAACGTTTAGTGGATTTCTTTCGGACCTCAAAACTATGCACATAGGTGAATTATTATTTCAAAAAAAGGAAATGTATGCGTATGCCCTTTTCGGAAAATACAACCAGCACATTTTCTGCTTAAAAATCAATAACAAATACATATTCGTTGTCTAGATAGTTGCAGCTTTTGTGAGGCAGTGCTTCGAGTTGTGTAACATAAGCGGTATGTTTATATGATAGAATGCGTTGGTGAATGTAAACCGTACATAGATAGGGAGGAAGCAGAGAGACGAGGTTGCAACAGAAAACTCGAGCTATACCACCTGTATATTGAGCACCTGCAATTATTGACAAAAATTATAGCCAATCATTCCCACAATCCAGCAAACAGAACAAGTAAGTATATGTTTTAAATCAAATATATGTCGTTAGCTACCAGGAGGAGGCTCACGAGAATGAAGTGCTCAAATGGTTTCCTTTTATCGAAAGATGATGGTATTATATTCCGAAAGACATGCTTTACAAAGCAAAAGCTTCCAATTGGAAGGAGTTAATCAATGTAAGACTATGAAGTCAATAAAAATTTTGGATCGTAGTAAATAGTTGATTTCCATAGTGGGCATTCAAATTTTTTGCCGGCTTGCAAAATGACTTGTAAATTTGCATACCCAATATGGAAATCAACTGTTTATTACGATCCAAAATTTTTATAGAATTCATAGTTTTATATTGATTTACTCCTTCCAATTAAAAGCTTTTCTTTGTAAAGCATGTCTTTCGGAATTTAATAACATTATCTTTCGATAAAAGGAAACTATTTGAGCACTTCTTTCTCGTGAGCCTCCTCCTTTAATGTCTCGAATTATGTTTTAAGGTTGCTAAAGCGCCATATTCTAAAGAATTTCTGTATTTTGGCAAGTATTTAAGGAAGACCAAAAACAGTGATGAGAAGACGATTTCCTTGGTTCTTGATTCTTTCCATCGCTTTCGTCATGAAGCTAGCGGACACGGCAGAGGATGAGGAACCCGAAGGGATAGAGGATATGGAAGGAGACGCAGAGAGTTAGATATTTATTAATTAAAAAATGACGCTTGACCCCGACGGTTGGGGCTAAATAACGGAACAACATTTACGTTTCCGGTGTCCCATCTCGAACTGTGGAATTCCGGAATTCCACAACTTTTTCCCAACTCGAACGCGCCTATAGTTTTGCAAGTCTTTCAAGTCAAGTCTCAGTCTTTTCTTATCTAGCTTTTACCATCATTCTACATCAACGTACACAATAGGGTTCCTTTTCGTCTTTGTAAAATTCACGTTTTTGCCTCATTTTTTTTGCCTCATCTATCTACCAATAAAGATTTATTACTAACACATACATATGTGATGTATGGAAATTTTCCCACCTAGTCAAATAAATTGCAGAACTCTACAATAAAACCTACATTGAAACAATGACGTTACTGGATGAGACCATATTGAAGGTGAGCAAAACGACTCAAAGCCTCAAAGCTTTTTAGAACCCGAAGGTGACTTAAAAATTCGAGACATCAATTACATTCTAAGTAGAAAGTACTCTCCGTTCACCGAAACATTGGCAAGGTCGGCTAATATTATGCATAGTGAGGTTTGCAAGTATGCTGAAAATTTACCGTATCTTGGAACTACACGAGAATATTTTTCATATTATATATGCAGGTTTCGGTCAGAAATACGGTAGTATTGACAGATTCACACCGAATTTTTGTGATACTTGCAAAATAATTCTCAGGGATATAATCGACGGTCCCGCCCGGTTCGCAATGCTTCTACGCCCGTGGAAGTTCGTGTTCACTATCACGTCGTACACTTATCAATTGACCAGAAAATGCAGACGATGAGTGTCTTTGGACATATCTACATGGTGGGAAGTTTCATTTCACAATAAACCTCGAATTGCAGCTCGAATTGTACCATTTCGAATTGTTGCTATTGATAGTAAAGGTTAAAGGTTAAGGGTAAACTCGTCTTCGCAAGAGATCTAACTCCGAGCGGGTCCCGTGCCTGAAATACAAGGTCCGGCCTGCTCTGGGTTTTTGATATCAGTTAGTTCAATTCCTGGTCACGGATAGCTATTGAAACCTTTTTCCGATAATACTCACAATACGAAAATTTACATTCAATTATCTTCGCTCATCGCAGGTGCTCAAAAGCTGAGCTACCTCACGTTTATAAAACAACTTTTCGATCCCACTTGGCATAAATACATAAGGATGCAGTTATCCGCTAACTTTCAAAGTTTCAAACAGTGTTTCACAAACCAGATATTTCACTTTAAAACCGCTGAGTCGGCTAACACCTTTGCATGATATGAAAACTCTTGTGCGAATTCGCAGTGCAAAATCCTAGGCGAGAGAGCAGGCACTGCGGAGAGGCAGGCACTGCGGAGAGGGCGAAACAATTTTTTTTTACGTTTTTCAGTGCGAATTCGCAGAGCACATGAGAGTCTGCGATTTCGCACCGGGTATTTTGTCAATGCGAAAGTTTGCTGTGCGAATTCGCGCAGCCCACTTTTCCGGTGCGAAATCGCACAATCGTGCGAAATCGTGCGAAAGTCATAATCGGGGCAATAATATAGACGTGGCCTGACGAATATCTCGTATGGAATGTGGCAGATTTCAATGGCTTACGAGTAACAAGAGTGCGGAAGTGGCAGATATGGAATCCGACACTGCGAGTGGCTAATAGGTGAGAAACCATTTAAGATAGTTTAAAGCCGTGTGACAGCCGGTTTTGCAACGAATATGGGTCGTAGTAGACTGGCCATAATAATCTGCATACAACCTACGTGAAACATGCTTTAAAAGCCGCCCGTTATACCGCTTTAAAGCGAAATACCGGCCGGTTTTTGAAACGCATTGCGTACACCTGCTTTCCCATGTAGCATATGCAAATGAAACAAAAAT
>JAANDG010000964.1:0-31991 GCA_036852015.1 Pelodera strongyloides | reverse complement strand
TTCGCCAATTTTACAAAACAATAGAGAACTAGTTTATGGTTAAAACCTTAGAATACAGTGAAAGGATGATATCTAATACAAACCTGGAGGCGGGCCTTGACCTTCTGCATTCGCTGCTCCTTGGTCTCTCGTGTCCTTACTTCTGCTGTCTCTTCCTCTCCAGACTCCTCCTCAGATGAACTCTCCTCAGACGAGTCCTCTGATGAAGACTCTTCCGACGACAACTGAAACAATGTATTATATAATATGATATTGAATTGCATTAAGTATCTCGAATCTCGAAATGACAGCATAACCAACAAATAACTGGTGTAAAATCGATGCGTAAATCACTTTCTTTGACAGAGATCTGTTTCACGCTTGCCTTCCTAGTTCTTCCCTTCCCTGTGCAAGTCATAGTGTAGTCTAACATAGTGTAAGCAGAAAGATGCGCGTATGCGTAAGACAAAATTGACAACGAAAATAATTAGTAAGGCATTCTCTAGAGTTCTGTACGAGAATCATGTCCCTTTGTTTAATAGAATATCTCACCTCTTCAACTTTCACCGCATCCTTAGCGACTACCGTTTTCTGAGCAGCATGCACTGGCGATTCCTGTTTGGAAGCCGCCTTCGCTTTTGGTGCTTGAGCCACAACTGGTTCTGCAACTGGCTCAGGCTTCTTTTCTACTACCTCAGCCATCTCCCAGTCGTCAAGGATCTCGGCCGGCTAAACGAAAAAATAAATATCTTTAGGCTTTTTTTTTCGAATAAAATATTTAGGGCCGGCCAAACACAGTAATCGTAACAACTGCTAAAAAGCCTATCGGGGGGAAATGGAAAATAACCTGCCGATAGTAAGCCAACAATGACGTGAAATAAACAACAATACCTCCTCGACATGAGCAACAGGCAACGGCTCCTTCTCCTGAACTTCGGGTTCCGGTTCTGGAGACGGCGTCTTCTCTTCTTCCTTAGTTTCCTTCGCTTCTGAAAGCCCGCAGCATGTAAACATCGACAGTCGCGACATGATTTGCACAACAATTCACTAATCAAAACAAAACTATTCGAAATGCGAAGATCCAATAAAAGGAAGCAAAGAGGATTGTCAGTTGGGCAGCGACAACCAACCTTGCTCTTGCTTCTTCTGTTGGTTCTGTCTCTGTTGTTGTTGTCCTCCCTTCTTCTTCTTTTGATAGACGACTGGTCGAATGCCTCCCGGTCTCTTCTCCCCGGGCTCGCCGGCACTTGGCTTCTTGATCTTGTCAGGATCGATTCCTGGAGAAAAGAGCACATTATAATACAAAAAAAAGTTGTCACCGTTCACAAGCAGACCAAAATACTTAGCGGTGAACAGATACTCTTGTAGGAGAGTTGAGTCCATCAGAAAAATGGTTAATTTGGCCAATTTTTATTAAAATAATAAAAATTGACCAAATTCACGGTATTTTTTATCGTTCTCGGCCACAGTATAATGCAAATAATGATTATATCAGATAACTACCTACCAGAGCTACCAATTCCACGTAAACACCACTAAAGAGACTACATAAAGGACGAAGGTAAGAATGTAAGAACAAGAACCCACCTTGAGCAAGTAGTCGGGCTCTAGCCTGTTCATATCTGGCAATCTGTTCGGGGGTGAGCAGCTTGGACGAAGGTAAGAATGTAAGAACAAGAACCCACCTTGAGCAAGTAGTCGGGCTCTAGCCTGTTCATATCTGGCAATCTGTTCGGGGGTGAGCAGCTTGGACGAAGGTAAGAATGTAAGAACAAGAACCCACCTTGAGCAAGTAGTCGGGCTCTAGCCTGTTCATATCTGGCAATCTGTTCGGGGGTGAGCAGCTTGGACGAAGGTAAGAATGTAAGAACAAGAACCCACCTTGAGCAAGTAGTCGGGCTCTAGCCTGTTCATATCTGGCAATCTGTTCGGGGGTGAGCAGCTTGGACGAAGGTAAGAATGTAAGAACAAGAACCCATCTTGAGCAAGTAGTCGGGCTCTAGCCTGTTCATATCTGGCAATCTGTTCGGGGGTGAGCAGCTTGGACGAAGGTAAGAATGTAAGAACAAGAACCCATCTTGAGCAAGTAGTCGGGCTCTAGCCTGTTCATATCTGGCAATCTGTTCGGGGGTGAGCAGCTTGGACGAAGGTAAGAATGTAAGAACAAGAACCCATCTTGAGCAAGTAGTCGGGCTCTAGCCTGTTCATATCTGGCAATCTGTTCGGGGGTGAGCAGCTTGGACGAAGGTAAGAATGTAAGAACAAGAACCCACCTTGAGCAAGTAGTCGGGCTCTAGCCTGTTCATATCTGGCAATCTGTTCGGGGGTGAGCAGCTTGGACGAAGGTAAGAATGTAAGAACAAGAACCCACCTTGAGCAAGTAGTCGGGCTCTAGCCTGTTCATATCTGGCAATCTGTTCGGGGGTGAGCAGCTTGGACGAAGGTAAGAATGTAAGAACAAGAACCCACCTTGAGCAAGTAGTCGGGCTCTAGCCTGTTCATATCTGGCAATCTGTTCGGGGGTGAGCAGCTTGCCTGCTTTACGCAATTTATCTTCCTCTGCCTTTCGCTTTTCTTCTTCTTCCTTTTCGATACGTTCCTAAAGTACACCAGGTGCAGATAGTGTCTCGGAATAATAAAAACGCCGCGGTCCATTACAGTCAAATAGAACCAAGTCAGGATATTATAAAATGGACAACACATGTATCATATACCCTAAACGGAACTTGCTAATAACAAAAGTTTCACATCGGATCGGACAGTTTTCCAACCGAACAAAGGTTCATTTTTAGGCAAACATCCCGTGGAGGTTATCAAAGAGTCCTTTTCAAGTTAAAGAGAGAAGAGAGACAGTATCACATCTGCATTGACTAATGATAGGTGAATTGAGTGCTCACCCTCTCTATCAAAGAGTCCTTTTCAAGTTAAAGAGAGAAGAGAGACAGTATCACATCTGCATTGACTAATGATAGGTGAATTGAGTGCTCACCCTCTCCAAGCGAGCCTTCTCCATTTCAGTGATCCTAATCTTTTCCGCCTCAATTTCCGCCAATCGCTCTTTCTCTTCTTCCTCACGGGCACGCAGAAGCTCCTGTTAAAGATAAAAACCAAATCAGAAGCAGATCTCATCTCTTCATATCACACGTTGATCACATCCACTTAAATATGTTCTATTTCAATTTCATAAAGTAATTATAACTTACGCATCATCAGCATATCCATTCACAAATATAAAACCCCCCAAAACAGAAAATGAACTAGACTCAAACCTTGAGCATTTCGATATTCTTCTTCTTTGGCTTGCCTTCCTCCTTCTTCTTATCCTTGTCCTTCTTCTTCTTCTTCTTTTTCTTCTTCTCACCATCACCTTCCTCTCCATCGGACTCACCCTCCTCCTCGCCCTCAGGCTCAAGCAAAACAACAAATATAAAATGAAATAAACGAATAAATTTAAAGTCAAGTTGTCAAGAGAATATCCCGTTGTTGCACAAACAAATTAACAAACAAAAAAAAAACGAAATAAGTTTTTCCATCTACAAACCTAACAATATCGGTAGTTCCCTGCTCCTATACAGCTCACAAAAAATAAGGAGGAAACAAATTACAATGAGAATGTTTCAGCCGTAAAATTAATAATGATAAATATGAAGTGTTCATTAAAGTAAGACAGAAATCCAGGACAACCTGAGGAGCCTCTTCCTTGTTCTCGTCTCCCTCCTTGTCTCCTCCCTTTCTCTTTTTCTTCTTCTTTTTCTTGCCTTCACCATCGCCACCTTCTGGTGTATCCTCCTTTGCTACCTCATCTGAAAGTTTTTTTCCGTCTTCAAAGCTATAACAAAAGATGTGCACTATCTAATCGTACCTAAGAACATAAACAAAGTGAACTAAGAATACGAAACCTTCGCAAGACATTTTAAAGCGAAATACAGGCCGCTTTCTGAAACGCATCGTGAACAACTGTATCCTTACGCATTTATGCTAATTTGCTCGAATTTACTCTATTTTTTATTCAAATTTATGTCCATTTGCATATGCTGCATAAGAATGCTGGTGTACGCGATAGTTTCAGAAACCGGCCAGTATTTCGCTTTAAAAATACAATACCTTTCTTTTCCTCATCGCCAGCTTCAGCTTGCTTCGGCGACGCTTCCTTGGCCTTGGTCTCCTTCTGTAGTAAACGATAATATACAGCTATTTAACAAAAAAGTTTGAAAACAAAAAAAAAACGCAATTAATTATCGGTGCTCGATAAAAAAACCCGGTCATTTGGACACAAGAATGGTAAATATTTCAAATGTATCGAACCCATAATAACACAATCTACGCCTAACAAAACGCAGTGAACAAAGCACCTCGTTCTGTAAAAGCAGGATAACCTCCAAATAAACCGACCTTGGGCTCCTCCTCTTTGGCTGGTGGAGCTTCAATTTTCAGTTCTGCTAGAATAGCATCCAGATCCTCCTCATCAGCTTTCTCAGTTCCCTGAAACAGGAAATCCAGAATGAAATTATGAGGTAGAAGGCAAAAAAAAAGTTTGGCTATAAAAGAGAAAACGGTATGAAGTTCACAACGGTATTTAATTATTTAACGGCGGTAAAAAAAGGGTTTTCAAGAAAAAAAGCCACAAGTAACAGTGGAGACCAAAACAATTAGAAAATGATCCCACTTTCTTTCCCTTTTTCTTCTTGTTATCCTTTGCGGGTGCCTTTTTCTCTGGTTTCTCCTTCCCCTTCGGCTTCTGTAAAAAAAATGAATGATAAATCATTTAAGCAAATGCACTACAAGTACAACGTTTAATAAAGCATAATAAGAAAACGCTCTTATTTATCACAAAGGAAGAACCTTGTGTTTTCAAAAGTTGAAAGTTTTTATTATTCCGTAAATAATACGAAGTCACGTGACAAAGAGGTATATTGACACATGAATTCTCACATCCTCATCCTCAGGATGTAATACGGTAGCCCCAGTAACGTAACGGTGTAGCTAAAATACCTGAGGCTGCGGTTCTGGCTCAGGCTCGGGTTTTTCGTCATCTTCTTCCTTTTCACTTTCACTGCGTTCAGGTTGCTCATCCTCCTCGTCCTCCATCTAAACAAAATTATAATTGTTAGTATATTCAAAAACAAAATATTCTATAACCTCTAAGTAAACGGTCATCAAAAACACCGACTGTGTACAGAAACAAAAAAAGGAGTTCTGCTTGGTATTTGACCATTTGAATTTGATTGACCAGGCTATTCTTTCTCACGCGACCTAACTGAACTAATATCCAAAATAAAAACACATTATATACAACTCACCATGAGGAATGCTGCCATTTTCTTCGCCTTAGGTTTGGGAGCTGGGGCTGGCTCATCATCCTCGCTGCTAAACACGGATTCCTCCTGCTTTTTCCCTTGAACGCCCTTCGTCAGCGCAGCGATGCGTTTTTCTGCCAGATCGTCATCCCTGAAATTACCATGCTCATCACACGAGAATAACCGTATGGAAGAAAATATTTCATTCCCCTTGGGAGCCAGCAGTGATGAGATAACCATGGGAAATAGTCTATGCACTACTTTTATCTCAACGTAAGGAATTCATATACTATAACATAACGCAGGGCGGCAGACACCACTGCTCTTCGGTTCGACTATTACCCAGAACAGACCAGCCTTCTCATAAGAGTACCGCTGTCAAAGTTGACCAAATGAATGGAGTGTATTCGAGGCTTAGGATGGTCTGTTGAAGAGTTGAAGTACATCTCATCATTTGACATCATTCAGCATCCCGCATTTATCCATTGTGTGTGACTATTCATTTAAAGATACTTTCGCAAAACACAAAAATAGACACTACGCTGCACACCAAACATCAGATGCATAGGACACGAATAAAATTCCGGTTTATACGATTAGGAAACTTCTTCCAAAGAGTCAACGACTAAGGACGGTATACGCATACATACCAATCATCGTTTTTCTTTCCTCCCTTCTTTTTCGGTGGCATCTTGATGAAGCCTATAAATAACTTCAATTATAATAAACAAGGCCGCATAAAACAAACCGGAGTAAACAAAAAAAACTCACAAGAAAGAGCGCAGCACAGCAAAGGTTCTTCTCTTTGGCAAGACGAGAGAATCTCAAGATGAGCTTATGAATACTTCTTTTTTTTTTGTATTAAGCATCGTTAAAAAATAGAACCTTCGCCTTATACACAGCAGTATGACGCCATCCAAAAAGCAGCACTCAGTACCGCAACCACGGGGGCAACCGTTCCCCTAAAGAACACCTCAACCGTCGGCAAAACTATTGCAAAGAAGTTGCGGTACATGTAAAAATTTCTGATGGACCGCGGACCGCAGGCTGATGGACCGCGGACCGCAGGATCGCGATCGCGGACCGCGTTTTATACCCCGTGTGTACGTACGGTGTAGTGTGCATACACCACAGAAATACTACCGAAATCTCAGACTGTACTTTAATATTACTGTATTACTGTACTGTTCTACTGTACTTTGTATTTTTTTCCAATTCAAAGATTAACTACACCCGATCCACCAAATACACCGCGCACTTAATAATGTTTTGTAGCCGAAAAGCAATTGAAAACCCCAGGTAGAATGCCGATCAAAAACAAAAGAATACTTGTGTTTAAAAAGCAATACAAAAAACATCAACGAAATGACTAACTGTTCGTTTTCGTCCATCCTATACAGCAAGCCTATGAACAAAAATAGCTTATGAATTGCGCCCATGGAAAACATACATGTGCAAAGAGACGAATCAATTTGAAATAAACATTTATTTAAATACACAACTTTATTTAAGTACACATCTCTCGTCCATTTGTGGTGTGGCATGGTCCTGGGTGGTCTCTGTAAGCAAGAGTGGTAAAAACTTATGTTAGAATAAACGGTTATTTTTTTGCCGGTGCAGGCAGAATAAACAGAAAAGCGTCAAATGAGTCACACCATTGGATTCAGCGTGGAAAACTGGTCCAGTACAGGAAAATGAATAAAATATTCAGAATCTCGCCAGAAGGAATTCTTGAACCAAAAGGGTAGTTTTTGCAACTGTTTCATAAGTAAAGGAACACCCGTGAAACTTATAATTTATTTAAAAATTAAAGTGATAAAGAGCTTTTTTTCGGTTTGGCATTTTTCCACCGATCCACTTTTGACCTGGGTATTTACACTGATTTTTTTGGATTTTTTTGGAGATTTTTTTTCGGCTTATTTCCACTTGTTATGCCCGTGTACATGCCCAGCATGTGCGCGGGCTTTTTTTATCACTCGGTATTACCCGTGGGCATGCCCAGCATTTTTCCATCACTCAGTATTGCCCGTGTACATGCCCAGCATGTGCGCGGGCTTTTTTTATCACTCAGTATTACCCGTGGGCATGCCCAGCATTTTTCCATCACTCAGTATTGCCCGTGGGCATGCCCAGCATTTCCATCACTCAGTATTGCCCCGTGTTGCCCAGCGGGCTTTTTTATCACAGTATACCCGTGGGCATGCCCAGCATTTTTCCTCAGTATTGCCCGTGGGCATGCCCAGCATTTTCCCTCACTCATTGCCCGCGCACATGCCCAGCATGTGCGCGGGCTTTTTTTTCATTATTTTCGATGATTTATTTTTTGTTACAATGGTTACAAAGAAAGGTTTACAAAATTTGTAAAATGGTTTCAAAAGGGTTTACAAAATTTGTAAAATGGTTACAAAGGTTTACAAAATTTAAAGGTTTACAAATTTGTAAAATGGTTTACAAAGGTTTACAAAATTTGTAAAATGGTTAAAACCGATTTGGTAAAATGGTACAAAGGTTTACAAATTGTAAAATGGTTTAAAAATCCTTTTGGATTTGTGTAATTGTGTAACCAGTGGTTGGAATTCCTAGAAGCGTCGTATCATCTTACACTGAATGCGTCCCTGCGCTTTGTACACCGCCCGTCGCTACCGGGGACTCTGAGCTGCGGCGAGAAGAATTTTTTTCTGATCGTCCGCGGCTTGAACCCGGTAAAAGTCGTAACAAGGTACCGGTAGGTGAACCTGCCGGTGGATCAACGACAAATCATGAAACTTACTACTCGTGACCGCCTAGTCGGAGCGGATTCCTTTGCGTGGTGTGGTGCGGAAGTCGTTTCAGACAAGTACTTCCGCACACCCACGTATTGAGATCTACCGTCTAGCGCGTGTCGCCCACACCTTGTGTGTGGGCACCCACTATCTTATTGAATTGACAAACGATCTGACTATTTTTAGCGGTGGATCACTTGGATCGCAGATCGATGAAGAACACAGCAAACTGTGTTACTTGGTGAAATATGCAAGAAACGCTAAGTATTTCGAACGCACTGCGCCGTTGGTGCTTCTGTACCTTCGGCACGTATGTCTGAGATTGTAATTGTACTTCGATCGAGTTCACGCTCAATCGTTACACTGGTGTTTCTCGCGAGACGCTGTATGTGGTTGCGCAGTGGCCGGCCTTCACGGGCTGGTAGCTGTGTGTTAGCCCGTCGAACATCCTTGTGGAGACTATGTTCCGCTTGCGGTCGTGGTTACCACGCGGGGCGTTCGGCGTTCGGCTTACCTGTCGATTTGATACTCAGACATGCGTGATTTCCCGCTGAACTTAAGCATATCAGTAAGCGGAGGACAAGAAATTAACAAAGATTCCCAAAGTAGCGGCGAGCGAACGGGGAAGAGCCCAGCGCTGAATCCTTCAGGTTTACCTGTTGTGAGGTGTAGCGTATGGGAGCGGATGACTCTGAGATTGCCTACCCGAAATGCCATTGAAAAGGATATACCTAAATGAATGAAAAGTGCTTGAACGGTTATGTCAAACGTAGCTGTCCGCATAAATATAATATGTCCAAAGAAAGTATAAGACTTGTACGGGAGGCGATGTTAGGAGTTCACCCGTTCTCGGGAGTCAGGTTGCCTGATATAGCAGCCCAAAGAGGGTGATACACTTCATCTAAGGCTAAATATTGCTGCGATACCGATAGCATACAAGTACCGTGAGGGAAAGTTGCAAAGAACTTTGAAGAGAGAGTTCAAGAGAACGTGAAACCGCTGAAACGGAAGCGTATGGTGTTGACTCAAGTAGGCGCAAGATTATTTTTGATACTCTTGATGCTGAAAGCGCCGAGAGCTCGCTTAGCGCGCAATGAAACACCTCTCCCTTCGGGGGCATTTGCGAAGGTCTTCTTTGCTTAGGAGGTGGAGTAAGAGCGTCGCGGCTTCTTGCATCTCGGTGTAAAGGTCGACGGCCCATCCGTCCCGTCTTGAAACACGGACCAAGAAGTCTAGCACATGCGCGAGTCAATGGGTGTTAAACCTAGAGGCGTAGCGAAATCAAAGCATATGGGATCCGTTGCCGTTCGCGGTGGCGGCGCACCATAGCCCCTTGTGCTTTTGCGCAAGGAGGAAGAGCGTATGTGCTGCATAAATTAATTATCTGTGGGTCCTTCTTGTCCTGCGTCAAGGTCCAATTCTCGGTGGCGCTTCGAAGAGGCGCGATTCTGGAGAGTCCTGACGTCGCCTGTTCTTTGAGGCGAGAAGCTGATGTTCGACCGTCGAACAAGTGTGCTTTTGTGCGCACCTGCCACAAAAATACCGACAAATGAGTTTCGAATGGATTCGAATCTGGAGAACATGCTGGAACGCTCCACGCGTCCTACAGACGCTTTGTCTTCTAAACTTCTGGGGATAACTGACGTTCATTGACTGTTCTACATTCTGAAGCACAATTCCTGGCAGCGGAAAACCCAGTGCAAACACTGTCGAGAACATTCTGGGCGATGACAGTGTCCATCCGTGTGCCTCGAAACTCTAGATGAGCGTAACGTTAGCGTTCCCCCTAGTTGCGCAGGTCTTTCTTGGCAATAATGCCAGAATCCTCAAATTAGTGCCCCAGATGATGTTTTCTGATGAAAGCAACATCGAACTGAACGTGCCGGATAATAAGAAAAGTTCTGATGCGATCTCCGCAGGCTACTGCAGTTCTTCGACAGGCTCAGATGATGGAGAAGGATCGGCGATGGTTTGGAGACCTTCCACGCTAATTGGCCACGCTCATCTGGATGATGAATGGATGATGAATGGATGATGGATGATGAATGGACATGTGCTTCCATTCATGGACATTGCCAACACTCAGAATGTGCCCTGCAGCGTTTGCACTGGGTTTTCCGCTGAATTGTGCTTCAGAATGTAAAACAGTCAATGAACGTCAGTCATCCCCAGAAGTTTACATGTTAAAGCATCTGGAGGACGCGCGGAGCGTTTCGGCATGTTCTCCTGATGCGAATCCATTCGAAGCTCCATTTGCGGTATTTTTGTGGAAACTGCGCAGAAAATCGCACTTTTTCGACGGTCAAACATCAGCTTCACGCCTCGAAGAACAGGCGACGTCAGAATTCTCCAGAATCGCGCCTCTTCGAAGCGCCACCGAGAATTTGACCTTGACGCAGGACAAGAAGGACCTACCGATAATTAATTTATGCATTCAAGCTCTTTATCACTTTAATGTTTAAATAAATTATAATTTTCACGGGTGTTCCTTTACTTATGAAACAGTTGCAAAAACTACCCTTTTGGTTCAAGTATTCCTTCTGACGAGATCTGAATATTTTGTTCTGAATTTTCCTGTACTGGACCAGTTTTCCACGCTGAATCCAATGGTGTGACTCATTTGACGCTTTTCTGTCATTTTGGCCCGAAAACGAATTTTTGTCCCGAATTTTTGGCCCGAATTTTTTGGGTGTTCTTATACTTATCTTGAAAAAAATTCATCAAAAGCCCAATTATATTTCTAACCTTGCTAACTTGCAATTTCTAGCTTTTTGACAAAGTTACCTATTTTTTTTCGTTTCGCAGGTCGTGTGCGCTGCTCCTTCAGCTCCTCGATTTGTTTATCAATTATAAACAGGCGCTAAAAGTAAATACCAAATAGGCATAAGTACGTAAGAATTCAGTTGTCCACGATGTGCTTCAAAAATCGGCCGGAATTTCGCTTTAAGGTTGCCGGATAATAAGAAAAGTTCTGATGCGATCTCCGCAGGCTACTGCAGTTCTTCGACAGATGATGGAGAAGGATCGGCGATGGTTTGGAGACCTTCCACGCTAACTGGCCACGCTCATCTGGATGATGAATGGATGATGGATGATGAATGGACATGTGCTTCCATTCATGGACATTGCCAACACTTAGAATGTGCCCTGCAGCGTTTGTACTGGGTTTTCCGCTGAATTGTGTCAGAATGTAAAACAGTCAATGAACGTCAGTCATCCCCAGAAGTTTACATGTTAAAGCATCTGGAGGACGCGCGGAGCGTTTCGGCATGTTCTCCTGATGCGAATCCATTCGAAGCTCCATTTGCGGTATTTTTGTGGAAACTGCGCAGAAAATCGCACTTTTCGACGGTCAAACATCAGCTTCTTTTTCGACGGTCAAACATCAGCTTTTGGCCCGAAAACGAATTTTTGGCCCGAATTTTTTGGGTGTTTTTATACTTATCTTGAAAAAATTCATCAAAAGCCCAATTATATTTCTAACCTTGCTAACTTGCAATTACTAGCTTTTTGACAAAGTTACCTATTTTTTTCTTGTTTCGAAGGTATTGAACAGCCGTGCGCGCTCCTGCTTCAGCTCCTCGATTTCTTTGTCAATGACAAACAGGCGCTAAAAGTAAATACCAAATTAGCATAAGTACGTAAGAATTCAGGGAAAAATTTCGGTTTAGACAGTCAACCCCGATTGTCGATTTTAAAGCGAAATGCCAGCTCCTTTGGAAAATTTGCATATGATAAGCAAATCCTATGTATCCTATGCTAATTTTGCGCGATCGTCCACGGCTATCGCGCAAAATTAGCATAGGATACATAGGATTTGCTTATCATATGCAAATTTTCCAAAGGAGCTGGCATTTCGCTTTAAGGTGTTAATCGACTCAGTTTTTCATGCTGAGGAAGATAAAAGCGTCGGTCACTAAAAATAAAAAAGTTATGACATGGTGAAATTTTTGTGTGCGGGCGCTTACAATGGCCCCTATAATAATACAAGTAATAACAAAAATACTAGTAGTCATGATAATAGCGCTTCCGTACCAGGCGTGGATTTAAATAGACGACTGAATATGTTAATTCGAATATTCGAAAATTGCATGCTAATATGTCACTGTTTCTTGTTATTTGCAGTGTGTATTCTTGTTATGTGCTAAAATAGACGATAAATTTTCATTCTACTCTTGGCCCCGCCCCCTTATTTTTCATTTTCCAGAGCTAAATTAGAACAACTTCACCATGTCATAACTTTTTTATTTTTAGTGACCGACGCTTAATTTTGCTTTTATCTTCATCAGCATGAAAAACTGAGTCGATTAACACCTTAAAATCGACAATCGGGGTTGACTGTCTAAACCGAAGTTTAGCCGAATTCAGTTGTCCACGATGTGCTTAAAATCGGCCGGAATTTCGCTTTAAGGTGAAGTAGTAGAATCATTATACTGTACCGCTAAGGTGAAGTAATAGAATCAAAAGAATCATTATACTGTACCGTAAGGGGGGATGCTATTTCGATTGCTGTGTCCACGTCTTTTGTCTCGTGATCATCGTTAACCTCATCCTTAACCAGGTAATGATATTTTTCTCGTTGCCTCCGCCATCTAGCCTAGTCTTAGGCCCACTCTTTTTGTGTGCCGATTATCCATCGTGCCGTGTCCAGAAAGTTCTGCCCGGGACTCCGCGCCGTATATAATGGGGTTTGTAAGTATGCCGAAAATTTACCGTATCTTCGCGTGAACAGTTTTTTTAATTTTCCATATTATATATGCAGGTTTCGTGCAGAAATACGGTCGTATAATAGTGATGTGCTTTGTAATCGTATACATACGACCGGTTGTCATGTATAGTTTGTTACTGATTTTTTTGTGTTGTAGGTAATTGTCCTGAATGGGGTAATTTGTTTGGCGACCGAACTTGACCGAACACAATTCGTTCTTCCGATTGAGCGCAGGTCTCTTCTTCCGGATTGATACTGAGACACTTTGAAAAATCGATATCATTCCTTCACATGCATCAGTAAGAATTGTAATTTTGCGGATAGGATACAGTAGTCGAGAAGCGACGGTCGCGAAATGTCATGCTGCGGCGCCGCGTTGCGTGTTACTTCATTCTAGGATTTGTGTTGAGCTGTGCGGTTGTTTGGTGATGAGCTCTCACCAATTGTTAAATATTTGTTTATATTTCTGATGTATAAACGTTGTGTTATGTATTAGTTAGTTTCCTGCTAAAGGGCCAAAGTCTAGTCGTTTTTTTTACTCGTTAGTTTGAACTTTCTGCCGTTTTTATTATTTGCAGGCCGGGTTGTCATCTATAGTGACGACGAAGAACTTGGAGGTTATTTGAATACACTCTAGCCGTGGGTTGACATTAATTTCGCGCTTTGTTGTCTTAATCATACCACGGTGTAAGTGTATGTTGAAAAGGAATGACTTTTCCTTTGTCGATTCCCGTATCATTTTGTATGGATAACCAGTACGTCTTGTACACGTAAATACAGTTGTCTTGTGATTAATCGTGTATTGACTTTCCCAGTAGTGTCGTCCGTTTTATTTTATCGTATTGATTTAAATATTGATTCAAAGGTTCAGCTCAGACAAGTGTCTCACTTATGGTAAATTGAAAAGGAATACCTTTTCTTCGTATTCAATCATTTGGTAGGGTTGCCAAGTTCTTTCATACACGTAAATGAGTTGTTTTGATGTTAATCGTACGTTGATTATACCAACAGTGTCGCTTGTTATTTGTGTATTTATTGAAGGGTTCAACTCAGTCAGTGCCCGTTTTGGAGGAAATAGCGGTTATCAGCAGCCATATATACGTGGTTTTGCCTCGCCCATGGATGTCAGTGGAAGAAGATCAGATCAGAGAGATAGGTCTGCTTTGCCCGTTCTATGTTATATGCATTCTCTTTTTGGTTGTTCATTATCAGGCGGTCTTTGTATGGAAGGATTGAAGGAATTACCCAGTGAGCATTGTGAGAGGCATATACAATACTTCATGGCGTTTAATATTCTTGCTTAAACCATTGTATTTTGATACGGGCCTAGGCACGTAGCACGTTGGCCATTTTCTTTTTTTCTTCTAGTCACAAAAACATAACTGTTTCGCTCTAGCGCATTTAAATTTTACGTAGAATTTCGAACATTCCTATCGTTGCATTCATGTCGGAAGCCGGGAAGTTTTTTGTGTCGACAGTTATCCTCATCATATTCGAGTGAAAAATCGCGTTTTTCGGATTTTAGTGTCAGAATGTCAAGCGACAGTCCCGACATGTTACGCGACGCTTTGAGAGCTCGGAAGCTTCGAGAGCTCACTATTTTCTTTGTCAGAATGTCAAGAGACAGGTTCAGATATGTTATGTGACGCTTTGAGAGCGCAGGAAGCTTTGAGAGCTCAGTATTTTCTTTGCCAGGGTGTCTGTCAGAATGTCGAAAAATAGGTCAGAAGTACAGACATATGCATGTGCCAGTTTGCCATACGGTCGGTATCAGTGTGTCAGTGGGTCAGCAACTCAAGTTCAGAAGTTCAAACATATGTTGTTTGTGTTAATTGGAGAGCAGCTTTGGGTGTTTTGCCTATTTTATGGGGAAAATGTTTTTTTTTTGAGATGTCGGTGAAACGTCAAGACACGATTAAATATTCATGCGAGTGAGCTGAGCATCGAGTGCTCGCTCATTTTTCGTACAAGCGCAAGTGTTATTTACCGACTATCGGACTATCTTTCAGACTAACGTGGTATACGAAGACTAACAGCGACAGTCTTTTCGGAATTGAAGGCGTGTATGACTTTCGACTCGCTCGGATTGGAGCTAGAGCGTAACGATAACGGGGACTTGCCTTTCGTTTATAGAACAGGCGGATATAGTGACAACACAGGTGAGGACGAGGACTTAAATTGGCCATCGCATGGATAATGATATTGAGTTTTTTGCGTGTATTAACTATAAAGAAATGTGAAGTGAAAATTTTGTTTCGGTACTACAATTCGGGAGGTGTAAGATGGCAACAGAGAGCCGATAATAAGGAACACGATAGTGCGGGCAGCTCTAGCACATAGTTCGGTTTGTACAAAAATTGTGTTCATAACCGAGCCCAAAGAATATGAACGTGTTTTTCATAAATCGTGCGTGGAGGTCGCAATTATGGGTATATAGGTAAATTGTTCATTTTTACAGAGTGAGCGCCGGGAAACGTGATTGACTGGAGTCTCGGTTCGCCTTTTTTGGCGGAGAGACAAGGAATCTTTATCTTGAAGGACATTATTCAAGTGGACGCTTAACTGTATCACGATTAGACAGGTGTCATTCGAGTTCCAGAGTCTTAGAATGAGTCGATATTATTATTATCATCATCATATTGCTAATGTAATGCTGTAAGACCGTTCCCAATATTAGCGTTGAAAAAGGAAATAGCTACATTTATTCAGAATTAATCGGCTTGTTACGCTTTCTGTGTTTTCCCCCGATCACTAAAATATCGCCCACGGAAGGTGGTAACGTATTTACAAATGATCGATATCCGTTCAGAAGTGAGAAGTGAATCAGTTTATCGATGTTTTAGTTTAATTGCCGTGTTAATTAATCGAATATAATTGCCGTCTTAATCGAATATTGCACCAAGTTTCGACGAATGCGTTACTCTGACGTATATTACCTTCATGCTATTCGTTACGGTATAAGATTGGAAATTAATCCTTTTAGGAAGTTATTGATTGGAATCGCTGTATGAAATAATTTGATGTTGCTTCAGTGATTGCACACTTGTTCTTGCGGTTTGCAGTAGTGTTTCATTTTGTGCAATTAAATAAAAGTCAGGCTAATGGCAGGCCACGTCATTGGTATTCTCGTGATGTGCTCCTAATATTGAGTCGCACGTGTATTATGTGATTAGCAGGAAATGGTTTGTTTTGCTTACGGTAACGTCAGGGATTACTATGAGTATGCCAATTCGAATTGGAACGGTTCAGGAACCGCTGTCAGTTTGTCAGTAACGGGAGCTACTTGTAAGAGTAGAAGACATGAGTGCGAATCGGTATTATATTGGTTTTATCGATACCAGGTCTGAAAACAGGGCGACAAATTTCTCGCAATTTCGTTGACGGGATACGTCTTATGTGATATGGTAGAATGAGCAGGTTGGCATCATGTCAGTGGTATTTATTTATTTATAAACGGTGTGTGGCGTAAGAGTTGATACGAACGTGTTGGTCATTTATCATAAGAGACGCGGCGGAGAACTCGCCAAAACAGTAAGACATTACAAGCACGAGCGACCACCTCATTAGGGAATTGGCTGCAGCCAGTTTTCGATTATAGTGACGCGATTAACCAGCCAGATGCGACAAATTCAGTTATCTTAAGATTGGAAGCTTGGAATGCGCCGAATTGCGCTTGGCGCCGAAATGCGCCGAAAGGTTTTCGCGGAACGAACTTGTGAGCGGAACTGAGTAAGCGTAGCGAACGAAGTGTAGCGAGCAGTGAGTGAAGAGAAAATGATAATAATACTTACTTCTTGAGTCACGTCAACTCTCGGTGGCAACGTTTTGGCGAATTCTTCGAGCTCGCGTTGCAACGCACGACTCTTTTCCAACTGCGAGAATAAGAATAATATAATAATAAAATAAGAATAAGAAAAGAAGAAAAACATAATAATAAAAAAATAAATAAAGCATAAAAAACTAAAAAAAGAAAATCATAAAAAAAAAAAAATCTATAACTAATAGAAGAAGAATAAGAAGAATAATAAGAAGAAGTAAGAATAAGAATAATAATAAGAGGAAGAAGAATAATAATAAGAAGAAGAAGAATAAGAAGAAGAAGAAGTAGGAATAAAGCTCCTCTCCTCCTAACAAGAAGAAGAAGAAGAAGAAGACTAAGAAGAAGAAGAGAAGAAGCAGAAGAAGAGAAGAAGAAGGAAGAAGAAGAAGATAAAGATCAGAAGAATCAGAAGAAGAAAAGAAGAATCCAGAAGAAGAAGAAGGTAGAAGAAGAAAAGAAGAAGAAGAGAAGAGAAGAAAGAAGATCCAGAAGAAGAAGAAGGAAGAAGAAGAAGAAGAAGAAGAAGAAGAAGAAGAAGAAGAAGAAGAAGAAGAAGAAGAAGAACTAAGAAGACTCCCCTAAGAAGAAGAAGAATAGAAGAAGAATGAAGAAGAAAGAAGAAGAAGAAGAATGAAGAAGAAGAAGAAGAAATAGAAGAACTAGAAGAATAAGAGAATAAGAACTCTAATAATCCTCTAATATAATAATCCTAATAAGAAATCCTAAGAAGAAGAACTCCTCCTAAGGAATGAAGGAAGGATAATAACATCAATCAAGGAATAATAATATAGGAAGGATAAAATTATTTCAGTACTTACCCTTTTAAAGTAATTTCTCAAGGTTTTTGGGTGGACTCCGCACTTCTCTGCCATATGCGCCTGGCTGGGACGCTTCTCCGGTGCCATACGATAGTAGTGAACTATCGGTTTCAATTGGTTCGCGTCAAGTCTCTAAGATGTGTACAATCATTTGGGATTTACAAATCTACATTACTGTTTTAGCGTCGGCGGTGGCTTTCGACGCCACCGCCGACGCTAAATATGACTGAAATTTGTAGTGCCGACCCTTTAGCAGTTCAAATAGTGTAGCAGTACGGTAGGCAGCAGCAGTGAACGCATGCCAGCCAAACTGACCCAAGTCTGACCCAGGTCCGACCCAACTGGCGCGCTTGCAGCCCTTCCGCACGCACATCGCATTTTTCACGATGATTTTTTTCAATTTTTTTTTTGAAGGCTTGCACTTCTGGTTTTTTTCTAAGTTGTTTCTATTTCCTTTATTATTTCCTCTATTAACTGATTGCTATCACAGGTACCATTGCTTCACTTACTGGTGCGCGTTCAAGCAAGCAAGCAAACGGAAGGAAACACGATAAAGTAAGTTTATGATGTGGTAACTCTGTTAATCTCCGACCCAATGCGCGCCCAAATTGTGGCTTTCGACCCCACCGTCGACGCTAAATATGATTGAAATTTGCAGTGCCGACCCTTATGGGGTTTGCAAGTATGCCAAAAACCGCGAGTTTTCCTTGCAAGTATCAATTCGCAAAATCGTGTGCTTTTTACACCAATTTACCGTAACTTTGACACATCCACACTATAGAAAATGCGCCATCAAAGACATTTTTTGTTGAACAATTGGTCCCGTGGCGATCGGTCGTAAAAACTGCCTGTAGATATGCTCGTGTAGTGCCAAGATACGGTAAATTTTTCGATACTTGCAAGGAAAATCGGGCATACTTGCAAACCCCATTAAGCAGTACAGTAGTCAGCAGCAGTGAACACATGCCTAGTATAGCATTGCTTACACGATAAATACCCATTTCGATAAAAATTTCATGATAAAACTTTATCGTGCACAAGCCCTAGTCCGTGGCAATACGCGCACTTTTATCATATCATGTACGCTGCAGATTTGCGCACGATAAATTATTTTGCGCGTTATCGTGTAAGGGCGTACTGTATGACATGATAAATTTTTCTCATATCGTGTAAGGCCCAGTTACACGATATGATAAAACTTTTTATTGTTATCATATAACTGTATTTTACATGATAACAATAAAAATTATTATATCATCTTTGAATTTATCGATAAAAATACGCAAATTTTTGGAAATAGCACTAAATCACGTTTTCCACTGCACAAATTGTTTCATACTTGATTTGAACGTATCTAAAGGTAGAGGACCAATGCGCCTTTTAATCGTAGATCTATTTCGCGTGTTTGGTCCGCTTTTGAGTCCAAATTTCAGTAAAATCTAAAATCCTTGCGTGACATACAGACGGTAACTAACTCAGCAGCTCTTATCTAAGTCTCTAAAACATTAAAATTAACAACGTAACATAATGAAACCATAACAGTGAGCACAGCACGAAATAAAAAAAAATTTATTCGGAAAAAGTTCAACGATTACCTAAAATTGCAAAAGCAAGAACGGTTGAAATTACAGACGGACAAAATTCTGGCTTTGATTTTGTCTTTATTATACAATAATGTCTTTAAACAAAAAAAAACACAGGCCAAAAAGCACGGGAAATACGCCAAAACACCAAATTCATAAGCAAAATTGTCATGAGGCGATTTCCGCTTGACGAAATGAGTCGATCATCGGTCACTTCGTCTTCGGCCCTTCGGCGGACCCTGAAAAGAAGGTAGAAAACATCAGTGCACCAACTTAAATTGCAACTCACTTAAATTGCATTGGTCATTGATATTTACGAGTGATAGAGTGCCGAAATTGTACGTATTGTTTACCCATTGCATTGTAACTAGTTAACTATAAAGGCGCACGGATTAACAAAAAACATACCATCCAAATTCCTAAGTTTGGCGCGACGGAGAAGGTGCCGTCCTATCCAGTAATCCAGTTCGCGCAAGTTGAGGCTGATCAATTGAACTGAAATTAAAAATAGAAGAGGTACGTCCCAACCTTTTGCAGTACGCTGAGTCCTAATAGATTCTCATTAAAAGGGAAATAAGAATAGGAATGCATCAAGAGACAGGTATTAAAGCAGTAAAAATGCTTTACAAAAAGAACAAAGCATACTCATGTGAGCCTCCCCCCAAGTCGTTTAAAAATCAGCTATATTGAAGAAGAATAGGTGGTCTAATTTGTTCTAGTTTTGGTAAAATGTGGAGGATTACAATAGGCGATTGGTTCACGATCTAGTTCAGCACCTTGTTCTTTACGGTAAACATAACTTCCTCTTCATAAAGATCATTAGTTGTGCGAATATTTAGTGCCACGCAAAATGCTGCACAATTTTGAAAAAAGGCGAATATTTGCCAAGACCCTGACTCGCTTTGGCAGCCTCACCTGTTGTAAGCAGACGCCTATTCATTAGATCGCCCGTTTCCTAACAGAGACAAAACCTTCAGCTTTCCACCCGAAGCGGACGCGGAACACAATCACAATAGACAATTTCAAAGAAAATACCCATATGTTGCTCGCTTCCTTCAACTCTTTCGTGTGCCAATCTCCCCATTTATCGGGGTGCTCCGCTCAAGTTCGCTTTGTCCGCTCATTCCTTGCAAATCTAAAGAAATCCACACAAATAATAAACATCAATAAAAAAATGATAAGCTACTCCAACTTCTTGCGTCCAAAAGGAATAATTACCCAGGAATAATTACCCAAAAATAAAAAATAATGCGCAATTAGTGCAAACTTGCACTAAGTTGTGTCCCGCCACGGAGCACCTGAAGCGCGCGCCACTTCTACGGTATATGCTCTCCAGCGGATTAGATGGAAAAAGAGCTCGTTGGGTCGGGGCTGAAATAAAGAGGAGAGGCGAAAATTTTGTATTGGCATGTAGTATACCTCATTCGAAAGGCATTTTCTTGCACTGAAAGAAATGAGAAAGCTCCTTTTTTGTAAAGATCATTTTTCGTCTAAAAATGGGGTTGGAAAGCAAACCCCTGTCTTCCCGGGGACGAAATTCAACGGGTAGTAACGTCTGAAATTGCGAACCCACACTTCTAGTTTTCATCTTTTAATTACAACCGTTGTTCGCTCTGCTGAAAACTTCCAGTAGCAACTTGTCTCATTGCTTTCAAGTGAAGAAATTTACTGTCAACTTTGCTCCACCGAAAATGTTTCAGTTAGCAAAAAATAGCGGAAGTAACGGTTGGAAAACAAAGATAATGTTCTCAACTAGTAAGTTTAATGAGCTCTGTTCGATGAGCTACAAATCAAGCTTCAAAACTTTGCGGTAACACGTTTTTTTCTTCATGCGCAATTTTAATTTATCATGTAAGGCCCCGCCCCCTTAAACGCGCACTGTCTTACGGTAGGTGCACGCACACAAATGTTTTATCACCTATTTTTTTTTATCGTGTCGCAATAAAAAAAAGTGGGCGCGCGCATTTATCGTGGGCAATGTCCATTTATCATGATAAATGTTTTTTCATTTATCAAAAGACAATGCTCTAATGCCTAGGGACCGGAAGCCCCGCCCTCTTTCACACCCGAAAAGAGGCGATAGGAAAACTACAGTAGGACAGGAAGAAAGAGCGCTCGCGCTCCATATTTTTATACGTGTAAAACTATATAGAATGAGCCGAAAACACATGTTTGTGTTATTACTACTTAATCTACGTGCCTCAATTTACCTGTTTTGTAAACTTGGTACATATCGGATAGGGATTGACCGATATACGCAATTTTTTGTGTTTGGGTCATATTTTTTAATTTAAATATCAAGGTTGTATGGAAAAGGGAAGCTCTGGGACCGATAAATAATGAATACGTAAACAATAGACAACAAAATGGCAAAAAATGGGTGTGAACAAAATGGCAAAAAATCAGAGAATTCCACGGAGGTAAACAAAAGTTACAAGCAATGCTTGTTTACTATGGGAAAATCGCATTTTTTCAGGTTTTTCGGTAATAAAAGAGAGATCACTGAAAGGGAAACCATGTGCATTATATCATTTGAATCCTTATCGTTTGCGTAATTACTGGAGAAAAAAATAAAGAAAATAGACGGAGGTGTTTTTGAGAAAACATTTGTTAAAGTTGCCCAAGTCGCAACGGTTGCCGCTGAAGACTTATACCGCGCGCTGCCTACCGTAGTTTCGGTCTGCGTCTCTCCAAAAGACGTTGTTTTTCATTATCTCTCACACGGATGAGAAATCCTACTTTTTTCAAAATCCTAAAAAAGTTGTCATTTTTTATAATTTTTATGCTGTGTTCTACTTGTGCGTTAAATTGTTTGTTTTTGTATGATCGTATCTTAAATTGAATTTTATGTACATTTCTTGTAGAGCCAAATTCGCTGGCGTGTTTTGCTTTGCTTTTAATTTTAATTTTTGGATTGTATTATTTCTATTTCAGTTTCCTCACATTACATCTGTGCTGATTCTATCGAGCGAGGTTCTCGCAGCAGGCATGGTTGCGTTACATAGGTATGTACTTTTTGTCGGCGATTACATTACTTGGAAAGTTGGTAGTTTATGTTACTCGTTTATCACTGTTGGCCATTTTTGTTTACGTTTTCTCTTTCGTGACCTTTATCTTAAATGGATACGTTAACAATTGAACATTTATATTACTTGTAGGGTTCGTAGAGCGTCTGTAAAATCTTAGCTTCTGACAGAAGTTTTTGAAAACAGAGCTAGATTCCTGTACATTTATTCTACGTTTTCCTTCTTTTATGTATGTCATATTCATCTCCACAGTTAAATTTGGCATCCCATCTTTTGGGTTTAATCCTGCATCCCTATTTCATTTATTTTTTAGGAGTTGATGCGTGTTGGGGAATTGGAATGTAGGGAGCAAACAGCCATGCGACCGATTGTGGAATGTGGCAATAAGAATACACCGATTAGATGCTAATATCTTTGTTTTGTTTATAGTTTCTATTGCCATTAGCCGGTTCGCTTTGAGTATGAGAAGTGGAGAATTTTGTTAATATATTCAATCCTGTCAGTCTGTGTAAATATATGTATTTAACTTGGAATTCTCCCTTTTCCGTCGGGCATTACCGGTTAATGACAAACTTGTATGTTCCTTCAATTAGTCGGGTTCTGAGGAACTCGTCTACTTTGATGGTTCTTTTACACTTCGTTGTTTTCGATAAAATTGGGTTCCGGTCGTCGGTTTTCCCTGTGATATGTGTGTTTTTGGCCTTCAGTGAATAATGTGTTCTGCTCTTCAACATTTCCATGTGTAACTGACTGGTCTATGATAATATTGGTTACGCAAACGATTTGATTATCTGTTCCTTTTTTGACTATCGGTTCACACTTGGGAATGAAGGCTCTCTCCGCTCGCCGTATTTGTGCGCGCAGACAGCGAGTGGAAGAGAGACCCATGCCACTCTGCCGCTCTAACTTTTATCCCCGCAGCGTGAAACTTTGGGTGCGGGGCGGCGCGCTAAATGACGCGGGGCGGCGCGCTGAAAAGTGCGGGGCCCAGGCAGGGCGGCGCCACCAAAACGAAGCTCGGAGCGCGCGGCCCCGCTTCAAAAGGTGGGCCGTAAGTGCGCCAGGAGCGCGCGGACCGTGGGAAAATGGGCGTGAAAAGCCCCGCCCCTTGCTTATTACATTCAATAATACAATAAAAGGCAATTCTACAATACAATAACAAACAACAACAAATATATAGAATAACTTTACTTCATTGAAAGCATCCAAAACAAAGATAGCGATAAAAGCGAAACATTTGGGCGAATTATGGATAAGCTAACTGCGAGTACAAAATACTTTCTATAAGAGTAAATCCTCTTCTCTACGAGTAAATATCCATACGAAATCTATGGTAAGTAAATGAAAAATTATACAACAATGAAACAACAAAAGGAGAGTCATGCCAGTAAATAAAGTACAATATATAACACTATGCCATAACCACATAAACATGAAAAAAGCAGCGTTACGCTGGTCTACAGTTATAATAAAAGAGAGTCCTCGGATACCCAATAATACTAAGGACCGTCCTAAGATGTCTACCCAGTTGCTGTCCTCTCTTCCTTGATCTTCCTATAAACACAGCGTGTTAGACGCATTCCGTGGTAGATCCCTTCCCTTCGTAGTAGGGAACCGAAACGATCATCCAGACAACACACCATCCAGTCAACTGAAATAATGTAATGATTCGATATGATATTGCTAAAGAAAATACCCAAGTAACAAGAGCATAATTTCAATGTTCAATCATATGCGAAACATTTAAAGTTCGTGTGCTACTCTAAATTAAGGTAAATGACCAAGCCGACTTCAGCACCCGCCTCAACAAATCGAGTATTTGCGTAATGCCTGCCTTCCTGTCACCACCCACACCCACGGGCTTTCAATTGTCATTTCAATGAGTCATTGTCAGCCACGATATGTCATAGATATTGCATATTTTACAAGTTCAATACTAATTCAAATAACACAAACACATCTGAATAAACTTATATTCATTTCACATACATATTTCCTGCTGTCCTTCATCAAAGTTCCTGATTGTACGGTGCACAGAAGCACAAAAAAAACGGGCAAATTTTAATATACTCAATATTCACCTTTAATTTCCGATTATCAACATCGAGATCATTAACTTTCGAACACAGCGTAGACCTTTGTTCCTCCAGATTACACTTGGTCTGTAATGGGCGCAGATAAAACAATTTGATTAACAACCATCAAGTCTTTCCAATCAACGACTGACAAAACGAAGAAGCTCTAGATCTAAAAACTACAGTAAGCTGTCGCACGCAGAAAAAATGGCCATATCCAACAAAATAGAGTACATAATATATCAAAAGAAGGAAGACAACGACTCACCAATTCCACGTCGTTAATGAGTTCTGAATGAAAAAGTCGCGTTTCTACGCATGTCATCGTCAAATCATCCCGTATTCGAAGTGACTCAAAGGTTGCAGTTTCCCTATAACAGAAACCACGTATATCACGAGAAACGTCCAAAAAATCACATACACACAAACACATACAACACACAAGTAACGATGCGCATAACAATGCAAATCAATCAAAAAATACAATCAAATTCTAAAACTGGGCAATTGACATACTTGAATTCTCCCAGCATCTTCTGGGTTTGCTTCAACAATCCGACAAGTTTGGTGTTTTGCTCCTTGAGCTTCTTTTCCCTTTCTATCGTTTTCAGAAGGACAACCGAACAGAGGTGGAGCTGTTTTGATGGCGTACTGAAAGAATACAACTCAGCGATAATACAACATACAACAATAGCAATTAAGAATGTAGACAGGTCAGAACAAAACGATACAGCATGTTGCGTCATAAATACAGTCGAGCGGGGATTTTACGACGGAAGAAGAAGGGCCAGTGAAGTATAAACAAAACTCACGTTTCAAATGAATAGCCTTTCCATATATCGCGAATAATCGACGCGGCGTCCACTTCGGATTGAGCACTGGGTTTGCAATCAATTTCTGTACTGCAGACACCCCTCCCCTAAAGCAAATAAGTAGACCGAGTTCCAAGTTCCAATCCAAATGTCGAAAAATAAAATCACTATGTCGCCAAAACCGACTTACAGCATATCATATACCGTTAATTAGTTCTCCTAACTCCTAATCCTGAATAATGAAAAAGTAATGAGAACAAACAAATTACAACACAACGTACCTGTCACCACTTCCTGTCACCACCCACGGGTTTTCAGAACGGAGAAGCGGTGGTTTACCAGAAGAAACAGGTATAAAAAACAATCATCGAAGAAGTAGGGAAATAATAGTTGAATAGTTCTAAAAGTAAATGTAGTGAAATGTGACTAAATTTTCAGCTTAGTTTTGCGAAAGTGCGTGTATGATGCATTTCAGTTCGACGATTACGGTATAAGTACAGCATTTAGAGTTCGCTAAATTCCGAAAAATCGAATATATAAAACTGTATACGAACTAAACTAATAATAAATTTCTATTCCTAATAGACTTCTGTAAAAAGCAATTCTAAACAAGATCAGCGGGACAGTAACAACAAACTAATCACATAAAGCCAACAATTTAAATAGAAGTACTACAAAACTCTATGAATAACAAAAACATCAATTTGCTGGAGGAGGTTGAAATGCACAAGTTTCGCTGCGTAGTTTTAAATGCCCCTTCACTGAGTATCTTGCAGTGTCCACAATAAATTTTTCGCGCACCTGTGGCGCGCTCCTGGCGCACCAGCCGCCCCGCGATTTTCGATGGTGGAGCCCTTCCCAGCCCAATGGGCGAGACACGGGCGAGGGGCGCGCGGGGAGTGCGCGGCCCCGTGACGTGGGGCCGGGGGCGCGCCGCCCCCCGGCTAAGTTTCCTCAGTGCGTTTAAGTAGTAATGGCGCGCGGGCTTTTTAAGTAATTACGAATGGGGCAATTAGAAACTTTTCATAATAATTACATATTATGATATCGGAGAACACTGGGAGTCGTTTGGTACATACTGCATCGGGATTGGTGAGCTTTGAAAAAGTGCCTTCCGGTCCCTACGCATGCCAGCCAAACTGAACCAAGTCTAGGACCGCCCAGAGTCGGACTTCGCTTTAGCTGGGTCGGAGAGGAACATAGTTCTTATTCAATAAAATACCGTTAATTTGCAGTTGCCTAGAAGCAAAGCTTATTTTTTATTTTGAATGTATTTTGTATTACTTCAGCCATGTATAAACCTGCTTTTATAGAGTTGATCAAATATTATTGCTGCTATTTAGGAAAATCAAAATGTGAAAGGCAAAATTGAGAAATTTTGAAATTTAGTTAGCAACCTAACAACTGTCCAGGCAGGTTGTAAAATTTGTAATTTTGCATTTCTTCAAGTTTTCGAACTCTCACGTGCTGACACCCTATCAGTAACTGCCTCCCCTCAATTGCACAGGAAAGTGAAAACCCCGATTTCGCCCCGATCATTTTTGAAAAAAACCTGCTTTTGCCCCGATTGTTTCAAAAAAAAAAAAAAAAAAGTTTATGCTCATCAGCAACATAATCAGAAACACCAGTAGGTCATACAGAATAACATTTACCTAATTTTCAATCTACTAGAGCTCTGAAACTGTTATGCGTCAGTGTCATCTTGTTTTCCATCATATAATTTTCGACTGCTATTTCCCCCCATGGTAATTTTCGACTGCTATTTCCCCCATGGTAATTTTCGACTGCTATTTCCCCCATGGCATCAGTGATTTCATGATAAAATTTTAAAAAATCTGTTACCACTATTAGCAAACGGCAAATCTACGACTTACTGGCTTGGAGCCGGTGGTATATTCCTTTCGCATTGCTTTCTTCAGACTTCTTGCACGAGACTCACAACTGGATGCGCATGACTAAATTGGGTCATTGTTGTCCACAATGAAATTATTTTTTAAAACCACTTAATTTGTATGGAAGACATAAATAAAATGATATCAAATATTAATATTAATAAGATAAAATAGCAGACATAAATGAATACTAATAATGAAATGACATATGTCATTTCATTATTAGTATTATCAAATGAATATCAAATAAAATTAGTATCAAGAGTTGCTGCTTAAAGGAACAGGCCCACCAAATCAAAGTAAACCTATATTTACGATTTCGACTTAATTTGTATCAAAAGTGTTTATTACAATATATGCAAACCAAATTTTATCGGCATTCACCCCGGGGAACTTTTTCCGACGAGCACATCCACAAATGTATACCGTTGCCTGGCCCTCAAATGTATACCGTTGCCTGGCCCTCCCTCTCGTTGTCTATCCGCTCTGGTTGTCTGCTCTCTCGGTTTTTCTCTGGCACCCCTTTATTGAGCATACTCTCTCATGCGTAATTTTGTAACTGTGTCATAACATACGCGAAGTAAAAGAATTATTAGGACTAATTGATGCAAATACGGTACTCTTATAAGTTGGGCTCGTCGTAAAAAAGTTTCCCGGGGTGAATGTGGCCAAAAATTAGTGTGTAATAAACGCTGCTAATAAAAAATAACATGAAATCGTAAATATATGTTTATTTTGATGGACCTGTCCCTTTATTATAAAGAATTGATGATTAATTTTTATATCGTGAAAAAGAGTTTAAAGTTGAAGTTTTTGGTTCTTTTTTATAACGCGCAAAAAGTGAACAATTCTTTATGTATATAATGGCGTACTGTCGTCGTGCTCGACAAAATTCAGAAACAGCAAAACTAGACCGATTGATCCCTTTAAAAAATCAATATGCTAAAAATTCAGCATTTTATAATTTTAAGAAATAGAACGTTAAAACAAGCAGAACCAAAAAAATGCGGACACCTGTGTCGGTCACAGACAACCGTAGAAAATTTCAAACGCTTTCTAGATGTACTTCAGTTTTATGTTCTAGTAATAATACTTTATTCCAACGATTGGCAGAGCATGCACACGAAACTCTATTGTGAACTTATGACTTCTTATAATTACAAATAGTTACACTTTTGTGCAGTGTCTATTTAAATTAGTTAAGCAAATATTTGAACAAGTCTGACGCCGCATTTTTTGGTTCTGCTTGTTTTAACGTTCTATTTCTTAAAATTATAAAATGCTGAATTTTTAGCATATTGATTTTTAAAGGGATCAATCGGTCTAGTTTTGCTGTTTCTGAATTTTGTCGAGCACGACGACAGTACGCCATTATATACATAAAGAATTGTTCACTGTTTGCGCGTTATAAAAAAGAACCAAAAACTTCAACTTTAAGCTCTTTTTTTCACGATATAAAAATTGGTCTCTTTTTGCAGCTATTTCTTCTTAAATATCATTCATTGAAGAATGATCCCAATTTGCACTCACAGAACTCACAGAGTTATTCCCCGGCTAACTGTTCGGCCAGGTACCTTAGTCAACAACGTCAAAATAAGTTTTTACGGTTTATGTCGGTTTATTTGCATTCTTTCCCTGCACAGTAATTGTTAAACGAATGAATAACATTCCTACAATTATAAAAAGCGTTTCCAATAATGTAATGCCCTAAAAGCGCAAAAATCGATTCTGACTACGGTACCTGGACGAACTGTTTGCCGGGGAATAACTCTGTGAGTTCTAGGTTTTTCTTTTTCCGGTCATTTTTTTCCAAAATTCCGGTCATTCTGTGCAAGTAAATTGAGGAAAACTTTTTTCTCATGGGCCTCTCCATTTAACTGGTTTCTGGAACGCAGTCAGTTTCATATCTACTGTAATGCAGTAACTCCCATTCTCAGTGAATTCTCTCCCCGAGTTCGCAGTTGCCGTATTTCTTCTTTTTGGTTTGACCCCCCATGAAGAACCAAAAGAGCTATCTCGCTCCGCTCGCTAGCACCGATAATATAAAGAGTTGCTGCTTACCTTCGAAGTTGTTTTGCTGCTTGTATTCGATGTTGTGCTTGCATTCGATGTTGTGCTTGCATTCGATGTTGAGTTTGAACGCCCTGCAGGTAGTCGTTCCTAGAAACGGTAAACTGTGAAAAACCTCAATAGAACTGCGCCAGCCCACATGGGTCTAGGAGCACATCTCACTTTACGTAAACGAGTGAAAACGCGCATACGTTTTCTCTTTATAAGCACTAGAATTATATTACAGCCACATAGAACTACAGGGTCTCAGTTCACTCCATCCCGGTAATCACCCCTATGCTGATATGTTTGGTGTGAAGCGTATTCTGATGAGTTCGAGCTGTTCCGCGCAACCGAAGTCGCAAGAAGTTCGGCTCTGGCTGGAGTCGAACCCCGGCATTCGGCGAATTTACCTGAAAGACAGCGCCTGAGACCGCTCGGCCATTCGCGTATCTCCATTAGCCGCTTTATTTTTCGACTGCATGTGGGCAGACTTGTTATCTTTTATTGATTAAAGGGACAGGCCCACCAAAGTAACTATATTTACGATTTCGTCTTAATTTTTATTAAAAATGTTTATTACAATATATGCAAACCAAATTTTATCGGCATTCACCCCGGGGAAATTTTTCCGACGAGCGCATCCACAAATGTATACCGTTGCCTGGCCCTCCCTCTCATTGTCTATCCGCTCTGGTTGTCTGCTCTCTGCTCTCTCGGTTTTTCTCTGGCACCCCTTTATTGAGCATACTCTCTCATGCGTAATTTTGTAACTGTGTACGCGAAGTAAAAGAATTATTAGGACTAAATTGATGCAAATACGGTACTCTTATAAGTTAGGCTCGTCGTAAAAAAAGTTCCCGGTGGTGAATGTGGATAAAAAGTAGTGTGTATATATTGAAACACTGCTAATAAAAAATAACATGAAATCGTAAATATATGTATAAGGGAGCAGTAGGCGCGCCTGGGCTGTCGATGATTTTGAGAAATCCGCCCCTAAATACATACCTACTGCACTACTACGGCAATATTTCGGGTAGTAGTTTAGTGTCGTGATATTATTATCGTGATATTATTATTGTCTTATTATATTTTAGATTAGTCAATTACACTGACAATAAGCAAGTTTTTTTTGCAAGGAATGGTCTCTTTCTAGTTTAGTTTTTTTGCTGGTTTATCCAATATTAATTGGTGTTTTAGCCTGCACATTCACAGTGATTTGTCTGTATTTTACGCCGGCACTGTTTTTTATTTAGCTCAATTTTCTAGTCTTCAGGTTAATTGTAAACATTTAGTAAAACTGCTTTTGTTCTGTTGAATTCTACATGCGCGGAGAGTAGTTATTCTTTAATATTGGAAATTAGTCCCTCATATATATCACATTTATTGAGCTCTTTTGCGTATATATAGGACCATTACTGTCACATAGCGGGTAGAATTGAGACCATAGAACACCATACACCATGAACCTACTAGGGAAGTTACAGTAATAAAAAAAAATAGAAAAAAATACTGACCATATTTGCAGAGTACACGCCGGAGGATTGCTGCATAATAGTCGCACCTGGTTATTTATGTCGTCGTTAATTAATTTGCATTTTATAATTTTCACAGCTATTTGTTCGTGGCTTTGACTTGACTATTGAAGCTATAAAGATACGTTTCTAAGCTGTGAAAAATAAGTAGCTTCAATTTTTTTCTTCACACGAAAACTCATTTTTTTTCGTTGTTGCTTTTACAAGTATGTACGAACAAACAAACACAAATACATTTATTAAAAGAGTGGTACTGAGCTTTATTAAGGATAGTGATCGATAGGCCCTGCTTGGTTTGCAGCGTCGCAGCGATGTTAAAGCGAAATGACACCCAGTTTAGGGTTTTTTCACCAAAAATAGTTTAAATAATTTAATTAATGAAAATCACCATTAAAAATACCATAAATGGATAGGAACTGAAAAAAAAGCAAAGCAAAAACATAACTGCTCGCATTTTGTATGGGAAAATTGTCCATTGTGATAGCCTAATACATTTCACCCACGCACCCAAAAATTTAATCTCCCGCTTAATAGCCATTCCGAGATTTGTATTTTGGATTTACTCGTAGTGTTCATTTCAACTCTAGACACTAGTGCAAATCCATACGTCAAATTCTTAGGGCGCGTTTAAGATGGCCGAAAGAAAGAAAAAAATGCTTTCGGCCGTTCAGGTTGGGCGAAAAGAAAACTTTTGAAAGACAATGCAAAAGCAAGAGACGCAGACAAAACCCGAAAAAAATTACTGTATTTTTTCATTTCCTTAGTATTAAAGTTTCTTTTCGGCCAACCTGAACGGCCGAAAACGCATTTTTTTTTTCTTTCGCCCATCTTAAACGCGCCCTTAATGCAACCACACCAGAAAGTGGAACCCGTAGCCGAGTGGTAGCGCTCTCTCTTTTTGTGCGAGAGGTCCCGGGTTCGACCCCACAGGCGGCAAACAATTTTGCGTGAAATATTCCTTTCCGAGAACGAGAAAGGAGCTGTCAGTTCGCTTTAAAGCGAAATACCGGCCGGTTTTTGAAACGCATCGTGGACAACTGGGTTCTAATAGGGTTTGCAAGTATGCCCAATTTTCCTTGCAAGTATCGAAATACTTACTGTATCTTGGCACTACACGAGCATATCTACAGGCAGTTTTTACGACCGATCACCACGGGACCAATTGTTCAACAAAAAATGTCTTTGATGGCGGATTTTCTATAGTGCGGATGTGTCAAAATTACAGTAAAAGTGTGTAAAAAGCACACGATTTTGCGAATTGATACTTGCAAGGAAAACTCGCGGTTTTTGGCATACTTGCAAACCCCATTACGTATTTAATTTACTCGAATTTATGGGGTCTCGATGTATGGCAAAAACAGCGCATTTTGCTTCCAAGTATCAAATGTGCACCTCGTGCATACACCTTTGAAAACTAGAAAATGCATAATAATACTAGACGAGGCGAAAAGAGACTACTTACCGACAATTGTACTATTTCTTGAAGATGTAACTGTTGATTTATGTTCCCCCATTCGCATAGAAGCGTATGGTGGTACGCTTCTGTACATGCCTGACATTGCGATCGGTGCCAACATGGAGGAGAATGTCCTGAAGTGTTTATGATTCATTCCACATGTTTCCAGTTAATTAGTT